>LOJH01030000.1:0-17245 GCA_001685095.1 Ellobius talpinus
TTATTAACCAATGAAAGTAACACATAGACAGATGACCCTCCTCCATCAGAAGGATGTTCTTACTCATGGGTGATTATTTTGTATGCAATGGATAGAACTTTCTAGTTAAAAGTCAGTCAGAGGGATGTGTTAAGAAGAACATAATATCACTGTATGACATCTCCAAAGGACTCATAGGTCCAGAATACATTAATCTGATTGAAAATAAAAGGCTAAAAATAAATGTCTGTGCAAACAATAGCCAAAACCAAGCTGACTATACCAACACTAAGCAAGCAGGTATTAATACAAAAGTGGATGTTACTAAAGAAGGATATTCTATAAAGATAAAATATATGAACTGTTGATAAAATACAGAAATGATAGAAGCATGTGTACACTTTATAAGAGAACCCCAAATCTATGCAGCAGGCCTGGGGAGATAGCTCATTCAGTAAAGAGCTTGCTGTGTAAGCATGGGGGCCTGAGTTCAGTCTCCCGGCTTCCACTTAAGGCAGATGTGATGGCTTGCACTTATAATACCCATCTAGGGAGGCTGAGGCAGGTGGATCCCTGGGATTCACAGCCTAGCCTGCTTTCAAGCTTCAAGTCAGTGAGAGAACCTGTCTTAAAAAAACAAGTTAGAAGGCACCAGAGGAACACAGTCAAGGTTGACTTCTGGCCACCATATGCTTGTGCACAGATATGTCTATGTGCACACATGTGTATGCACATGCATACACATACACATACTCACAAGTTCAAGGAACAGAAACTGACAGAATTCAAGGAAGAAGTAGATGAATCAGCACTAATAGGTGGGACTTTATTCTTCCATTTTCAATGTGGCTAAAAACTAAACTGAAGGTCAGCAAGGAAATAGAAGAGTCAATAGCACAAAACAACTAGTGAACCTATGTGTGTGTAACATGTCCCACTCCGCAGCGCTGTTCTCAACAGGACCTGGAATACTGTCTTAGACCGTAAAATAGGCTGTAAACAGTAATAGTAAACTGTAAAAGATTTCATTATATAAAGTATGTTCTAGGTCAAAAAGGAATAAAATTTGAAATTATTGGCATGGAGCTTTGGTAAGTGTACAGGTCTGTGGGAAATGAACAACACACTCTTAAATAACAACTACTTAAAACCAAGGGAGATAAGAAAATATTAGATATATAAAATTATACAACATACTTAACCTGATGAAAGACCTCTCTAAGTCAGTACATACAGTAAACATGAAGCTAACTGCCAACATTATAAAAGATGTCAAAACATTCATCTTTTTTTTTGGCTTTTGGAGACAGGGTTTCATCTGTAACTTTGGAGCCTGTCCTAGAATTAGCTCTTGTAGACCAGGCTGGCCTTGAACTCACAGAGAGCCACCTGCCTCTGCCTCCTGAGTGCTGGGATTAAAGGTGTGTGCCACCACCACCCAGCTCAAAACATTCATCTTAACTGCCACCTTCATAAATTATGAACACAGTAAATCCAGAGCAGACAAAAGAAAGAAAATAAAGATTAGAGTGGAAATCAATGAAAGGAATTAGTAAAATGAAAGAACAAAATGACAGTTCTCTTGAAAAGATGAGCAAAGAAATTACCTAGCAAACTATTAAATGGCTTGACCAAGAAAAATTAACATTGATAGTTTTTAAACTCTTTCAAAATATAGAAGAGGAACATATACTTTGATAACAAAGTCAAAGACATCACAAGAAATAAGTCCTATAGATCATTATCCCTTGTGAATATAGATGGAGACATTCCCAGTAATAACCAAATGAAGTCCACTGGCATATCCAAAGAACGCTGTGCCAAGCCAAGTGAGATTTATCCAGGAAAATGCCAAGGTGAGCGAAGCAGATTCATAAGGTGGAGGAGAGTACCCACCATGACCTGCTCAGTGCGCCCCGAAAAGGCTATTGACCCAGTTCACAGTCCTCCCACGACTGAAAAAGAAACCCTTCAACAAACTAAGAACAGAAGGGGACCTCCACAGCCTGTTACAGGATTCTTATAAAAACAAAAAACAGATAAATAACATCATAGATAATGATGAAAGACGAAAAGGTCACTCCAGATCAAGAAGACAAAGGAATGCCATTTCTATTCAGTATTGTACTACTGAAGATTCTTTGCAGGAAAAGTAGATAAGAAAAATGAATAAAAACACATAACTTTAAAAGAATGATTAGAACCTTTTTATTGGGTGGCATCATGCAATGTCAAGTCATAAAAGATTCATACACAACTTAAAACTTAAAATTGATAAATAAATTAAACGTTGAAAGATGCAGAGTCAGTACACAAATAAGCCATCTTGGTTTCTACACACTAACTGTAAACAATCTGAAAAAGAAATTAAAATAGTCTCATTTATAATAACTTTAAAAGAAATAAAACAGTGGCAGCATAATTTAGCCAAGTTGATGTAAGACATTTAAATGAAAGTCTACAAACAGAATACCTCTGAAAGAAAATATTAGTAAATGAGATATCTGTGCTCATCATTTAGAAAAATTTACATGGCACTGCTACCTACAGTAAGCGACAGTTTCTGTCAGTTTCCCCTTACTCTTGCAGAAATGAATGTTGATGGTTTGAAAAATTCATTTTAGGAACTCCAAAGAAACCAAAATAGTTTAAACTGTCTTAAATTCTAATAGTAAGCTTGGAAAAGCATCACTTTCTGATGTCAAAAGCCACTAACAGGCTAAAAGAAGACACTGAGGCAGTGACACAGGCTAGAGATTGAAGGAGCAGAGTTAAAGTGTGCAGTAAAACTGTTTGTAATCAACTGATTTTAGTAAGGACCAATGGATGAAAGAATTGACACTGGCGTCAAGAACTGTCACTTTTACAACTAGCTAGCCATAGGCAAAACCATTAAGTTGGCTTCCTACCTTAAGTGATATATAAACATTAACTCAAAGTGGAGCGGACACCCCAATCTAAGAGCTAAAACTAATGAACTTTTAGAAGAAAAATAAGGCTAATCCTCATGACATTGGTTTGACCTTGGTTTCTTGGCTCTGAAACCAGAAACAAAGTAACAAATGAAAATAGGTAAATTGGACTTCATCAAAACTGAAAATTTTGTGATTCAAAATTCAATTAAAGGGACTGATCTGTGGCTCAGTTACTGAGTTACCTGCTGTATAACCATGAAGACCTAAGTTCAGATTCCCCAGTTTCCATGTAAAAAGCCAGGCATAGCAGCACATGCCTGTGGCTTCAAAGACAGATGGATGCTTGAAGCCCATTGGCTGGCCAGCCTACCTGAATTGATTATCTGCAGGTTCAAAGAGAGACCCTGTCTCAAAGTAGACTCTGTGTGTGTGTGTGTGTGTGTGTAAAACTATGGAGTGTGATTGAAGAAAGACACCCTCACCTCCCTGTAGTCTCCATGTGCACAAGCACACAGGTGCGCACACACACCTATATGCTTGTGTGCACACTCCTACACTATCAAGTAATACACTATACACACACAAACACACAAAAGCAAAGTATGAAACACAACCCCACCAAATGGAATAAAAGTATTCGCTCATCATATACCTGACCAGATTCTAAAAATCACATATATAAAAAACTATAATTACAACAGAAAGACAACCCAAGATGAGCAAAGGACTTGAATAAACATTTCTCCAAAGATTTTTTAATGGTATGAAGACCATTAAAGATGCTGAAATTCATTACTATCCAAACAGCAATGAGATACAACTCAATGTCATATCTACTAGATGGCTATAATATCCTAGATGCTAACAAGTGCTGACAAGGAGAAGGAGCAATGAGAACCCCTCCCCCCGCCACACACACACACACACACACACACACATGCACACACACAAAACACTGCTGGTAGGGCTGTTCTCAGTCAGTTAAACCCAGAGTTACTTATGACCCAGCAATTATACCTAGGTATGTACCAGGAGTAATTGAAGACACGTTTAAAAAAAAAAAGCTGTACAGAAGCCTTCACGGCAACACCATTCACAGTAGCCAAAAAGTGCATCAAGTCATTGTCCTCCAGCTGACAAAGGACAAGATGAAAGACCTCCACACAGTGAAAACTCCAACCACAGAGGGGAATATGGGGCCATGAGTAGATTGAGAGGGTAAAGAGCTTGCTATGCAAACTCGATGACCTGGATTCTTGCCTGGTGGAAATGAAAGACTGGTCACCTGGGACTGGTCCTCTCTCTGACCTCTGCAGGAGCACTGTGGCCTGCATGGGCTCCCCCCACGTTATACATACACGTGGTAATAAGTAAAACCTAAAAAGGAATTCATATTGATACTCTAAAGAAATCGGACACAACATGATCCCATCTACAGTAAAGGTTCAAAATATGCCAAGTTCATCGGGTGAGAAGATGTCAGCACTTGCCATGGTCTTCGAAGGAGGAACTAGGGGGCTGCTGCATGATAGGTGTAGGGTTTCCTATGGGGTGATTAAAATAGTCTGGGATGAGATAGTACTATTGATTGCATGACTATATAAATGTATCGAATCCAAACTGCACACTTTAAAATGGCAACGTTGGAGACAATCCCTCTTCCCAGCTACGTCTAGGTGTGTGTGAAGCCAACAGAGATGGTGACACCCGTCACCCTTTCACACCACTTCGGCATCTATTCATATAGTTCTCAAAGGAAAACGTTACGGTGACTCTCATCAGATGGTAATCTTCCGGCTCCCTTGTTTATCCTGCGTTTATTCTGTGGTGTCCTTCTGGAAGGAAGGGCTTCCCCTGCTCTCCTGCTTGTTATCTATTCAATACATAAATGCAGCAAACACGTTGGTATTACACAATTGCATAATGTGATGAAGAATAAATATCAAATCTTGGATTTTTTCATAACTCTCATTTATTTTTATGCCCAGATCATCTTAAATTTGACTAAGAAGAGCTGATTTGTCCTGGCCCCTGTCCCTTTGATCTTTCCTATCACACGTCAAGCTCTTCCTTATTTGTTGACCCCCAGATGTCCCACTCCTCAGTGCATCCCCTGTCTTAGCTCTGTCGTCACCCAAGTCTTCAAGGTGGAAATTCCCTTCACTAGAAACTGGTATTTAGAAACCAAAGTCTCACCTTGTTGTAGCTCTTACTGAGAAATCAAGAACGCTTGAGTTTCTGCTTTACAGAACTTTGAAATCTCTCATTAAAACCCTTTGTTTATTTCTTTTGGTTGTTGTTCTGTTTTTTATGCTGTGAATGGGACTTAGGGCCTTCCATACACAAGTGAGTGCCCTGCCATCGATTTAAACTAGATAAACAATTTATGGAAACACTAGAGATGAAGGATGCCTTTTCCTGTTTCCTTGTACCAAATAAGTTTGAATAGGTTTACATTTTTTGTCTTAGTACACTTTGTGTTACTCCAACAGATATGGGAAACTTCTAAAAGCAAAGAGATGCTCCTTACAGTTCCAGAGGTAGAGTGGTCCAACGTCAGGGCTCAGCATCCAGTGATGGCCTTCATGGTACATCATCTGGTGACTGGAGGTAGATGGCAAGATAGCAAGAATAAGCTCATAAGCTCATCCTTTTTTTTTTTCTCAAGACAGGGTTTCTTGGTATAGCCCTGACTGTCCTGGAACTAGCCCTGTAGACCAGGCTGGCCTCAGTCTCAGAGATCCAACTGCCTCTGCCTCCTGAATGCTGGAATTAAAGGTGAGCCACTACCGCCCGGCCACAAACTCATTCTTTTTTTCATAAGGAACCCATTCCTGCAGTAAATGAACCCATTCCCACAATAATGCAATGAATCTCCCTATGGCCTAATGAGCTCTTAGCGGTCCCCCCTCTTATCGCTATGGCTATGGGGGTCAAGTTTCCAGAACATTTTTAGGGTGCACATCCAACATTTCCCTTCTAGTCCTGTGCAGGAGTAAACATGTGAAATAATTGCAAACATGTAGTGTGTTCTTTTGTCACCAATGTGAAATCCTAGTTGTTTCTTCACCTTGTCAGGAGGCTCCCCTGTCTCCTCTCTAGGACTGGCTGGAGTCTCCCAAAGCTTCTGAGCCCCGAGCACCAATGCCTGCTTCCTTCTCCCTACGCACCATAGATGGAGTTGTTGTGGCTTCATTCCTGTTTTTGTGGTCAAGGACCCTGACAAGAGCAGCTTAGGGAAGGGAGAGTTTGTTTGGTTTGGCTCACAGAGTCTGTCATTGAGAAGCCAAGGCTGGAGCTCAAGCACCTGTACGCATTGTGTCTACAGTTAAGAGCAAAGAGAGCTAGCGCATCATTGCTTGCTTTTTGCTGTCGTTCTCTTCTGTCATTGTTCAGGACTAGGGGCGGGGCCCCCATCATGAGATAGGTCAGTGATTGTACGTCAGTTAATAGTCCAGACAACAGTCCCCCACAGACATGCTCCTGTTCCAATCTGCTCTAGATAATCCCTCATTCAACTTTCCTCCCTGGTGATCCCAGATTGGGTCAAGTTCACAGTTAAAACTCATGGGCACAGCAAGACCATTAGGTTTTTTTTTTGCTGCTGAAACAACCCTAAAATCCTGGCATTAATGTTATTTCTTCCATTGACTGTGTTCATTCAGCTACATTCCAAAAAGTGAAAAAATAATATTTTCTATTCTTTTTTTTTTAAAAAAAAGATTTCTTTTGCCCTCACCATTTTTCCTACTTCTGAGTCTTCACATCCCTTCTCCTTTGTTGATAGCTGGAACTCCAATAATGGGTTGAGGTTCCGTGGCCCATAGGCAAAGCAATAGAGCCACGTATGCCTGTCAGGTGCCAGGCTCTGTGTTGTGTGGTGCATGTATGTGTGGTGTACACATGCACACTCATGTGTGAGTCTTAAAAACAAACATACAAAATTTTAGCTGAGCAAAACAGAAGGTAAAGGATGTTGCCCTGTGGCAAATGGTGGATCCAGAACTCGGCCAGTCTTCCCTTTTTTCTCCATCTGTTTATTTTACATCCCAGGCGCAGCCTCACCCCTCCCTACTCCCCTCGCCATCCCTCTTCTCCATCCCCCTCCCCACCTCCAGCCCCTCCTCTCCGTCTCCATCTCCATCCTCGACCTGTCTTTCTTGCTGTAGAGCTTTGGAACCTGTCCCCTGCGACAGTGCTCTACGTGGTCACGGCCGGGCTGTCACCCCGGGACACATTTTCTGTTCTTCTGCAACTTAAGCCTCATTCTGGGGCCTGACCGCTTTCTTCCTAATTATAAAGGACAAGACTCCAAAAATGACTTGAGAAGAAATGTGGGCAAACTCGTTGTCAACAGAAGGACTGGACCGTAGGGATCTCCGGAGGAGAAGGCAGACTCTTGATATGTATAATGAAACATTCCAAAGGAACAGTGGCCAGAAAAAGACAAGAAGTTTCTGTCCCCCACATTGACCAAAGGCGGTTCATGGGGCAGTTAATTAGAAACCTGTCTTCCAAGTGTGGCTGTGGCTTCTATGATGTTGGCCCCTGGGCTTTGTTTTCTAGCCTAAGTAACAGGATGATGATGTCTTCGGAGAGCTTTGTGAGTATTCGCTACATCATAATGTGTAAAGTACTTAAGATAGAGCATAGTAAGAATGAACAAGGATAATGAGCAATAAGTATGCACTCATTCTTGGCCTTGGCTTTGGAGAGTTTAATATTTATAGTACTGGTGTGTATAAAGAATGGGAGTTGCCAAGTCTACATTTTATCTCCCTGTACCTTTTCCTTGGTCTTTGAGGGTGACAGTCGCCTGCTTTCTAGAAGAACACGGTAGCTCCAAACAAGGACTACTTTCCTCAGCCTGCCTTGCAGGTAAATTGTGACCATGTGATTGAGTTCTCGTGGGCTGTGAGTGGCAATGACGGGTAGCTGCTAGGAATTGTTTTTAAAGAGCCATTGCCCTTTGCCTGACTTCTACTTTCCAGGTGGCTTGAATTTAGATGTGGTGGCTAGAAGCCTCACAGCCCTCCTGGATAATGAAATAACCTTGAAACTAGAAGACACTCAAGAGGAAGCGGGAAGGAGGCGCCTGGGTGCTGACCTGCAATGTCACCAGCTGTGATTTGGGGGAGTTTCCATTGCGGCTGAACACAGCCCTCATCAATATCCCAAACAGAACCTAATTTTAAGGTGATTTAGGAGTATAAATGCTGATTACATAGTTCATTCAATAATAGAAGCACAGACACAGTGGGCTAAATCTGACAGCCTGGAGTTTAATGGTGGTGATGCTTGTGCTTCCGTGGGTCCATAAAGCCGGCTCATGATGGGCAAATGAGGCTGCTATGCCCCAGGGACCTTCCGAATGGGATCAGTTTCATTAAGGAGATGGCAGAGCTCCTTCACAGGGCAAAGACTGGCCGGATGTCCCCTGTGTTCCCTATGCTTTCCCATTACGCATCTGAATTCAAGGCACACTTCGTATGATCTGACAGTGGGTGTTTGAGCTTGGGTGATTTTTAGGCTCTGTTAACAGCACAGCGGACAGCAGGAGGAGGGAGAGCGATGACTCTGCAATACTTTTTGTAGGTCAGCCTGTACCTGAACATAAACAAATGAAATGCTTTCAGAGAGTGCCTGGAAAAGGCATCTGCTTGAAAAGGAGATATGCTAGAGAAGAGAAATGATGTCTCGTAGGATGATATGGGAAAGCAGTTTCTGTCACCTCAGCCCAAAGAGTTCAGTGATTGCAAAGACAAATTTCTGTTTCATCTATCAGTGAATGTGCTAGGCATCCGTTTCTGTCTGGCTGTGGCAGTGACTGCTAATTGTCCTGCCCAATGTCAGTTGTGCCCTGCTTCATGAGTATAACCCAGATGTCATGCCAGTGGGCCAATACAACACCTGATCATAGTTCCCTGAGGCTTGAGGTGGCCATCTGACTAATGAGACGCAAACTTTGCCTTCCTGACATATGTAGGTGCTTCCTGTTTTCCCTTTTGTCACTGCTGGAGGGACAAGGGAAATCTTACAAGCCGGACACTGGTAATAACAGTGCTGAAAGACAGGCCATCTGCGCAGAGCTCTCCGGATCTGGCCTTGGTGACTTTTCCTCCCGAAGCAGTAATTCCTTTTTGCTTTAAGCCACCATAGTGGGATTCTGTTTGGCACAGCAGACACCAAGTCCTAACTTAGACACTGTGCTCATCAGTCCTGAGGGGCAAAGGACTTTCTGTTGGAGATTTGGGCGTTTTCCATTTATCAAACAGGACGTAAGGAAAACTCAAACCAGAAACGGTCCCCAGACTGGCTTAGCTCTGGGGAGGAAGTGAAGCCACTAGGGGCCGGGCCTCTGGGGAGTGCTGCAGAAGCTGTGGAACTGGCAGCATTGAGCAGAGAGTGAAAGGTTCACATTAGTGGCCGCCAACTCCAGTCTGCTGTAAGAAATGCTCTAACAGTCAGGAAATTAAAAAAAAAAATAGGAGGACTCAGGGCATGCTGAGTTTTGTCCACTGAATAGTGGGTTTTTTGTTTTTTTTTCTCATGGTTGGCATTCAGATGCACGCTTTTTATTAAAGTTTGTAACTCTGAATTCTTTTTCATCCTCCCTGGGTAGCCATATAGTGGAAATTTTAAGTTCCCAATGGAATTTTTGTATGTCATTTGTAGTAATGCAACACCTCTGTGTGTGTGTGTGTGTGTGTGTGTGTGTGTGTGTTATGCCAGAAATCAACTTTAGATGTTTTCCTCAGAATACCTGCCATTTTGTGTTTTGAGAGAGACCTCACTGGCCTGGAATTGTCAGCTGAAGCAGACAGGCTGGCTAGAGACTCCCAGTGATTTGCCTCCCCCTGCCTCCCACATCATCTCCCCTTGCCCACCCCTCCAGCTCCCGGCAGTGTATTTTAGTCTGAATTGCTATTGCGATGATGGAGCACCATGACCAAAAGCAAGTTGAGCAGGAAAGGGTTTATTTGGCTTTGCTTCCACATCCATAGTCCATCATCTAAGGAAGTCAGGACAGAAACTCAAACAGTGCAGGAACCTGGAGGCAGGAGCTGATGCAGAGACCATGGAGAAGTGCGACAGACTGGCTTGCCCATCATGGCTCAGCCTACTTTCTCACAGAACCACCAACCAAGGGATAGCACCACCCACAATGGGCTGGGCCCTCCCACATCAACCACCAATTAAGAAAATGCCCTATAGTCTTGCCCATATCTTAAGGAGGCGTTTTCTCAGTGGAGGTTCCCTTGTCTCAGATGACTTTAGGTTGTGTCCAGTTGACATAAAACAGTCTCTCTCTCCTCTCAAGATTTCATTTTATTTCAAAGTATGTCTATGCATATCTGTGAGTGGCCTTGTATATCTGAATGGAAGTTCCCACAGAATCCAGGAAGAGAGCATTGGATACCCTGGAGCTGGAGCTACAGGTTGTGGTCTGTCCAGCATGGGTGATGGGAATCAAACTGGGGTCCTCTGCCAGAGCAGGAGGCACCCTCTTCCATTAAGCTGTTCCTCCAGCCCCTCTTAGTTCTGGGGCTTAAACTCAGGTCCTCACGCTTACCCAGCGAGCACTTTACTGATGGAGCTCTCTCCCCAGCTCACTCCAACAGTTTATGCTACCAGAGTTGTTAACTTGGATTTATTTATAAAGTTAACGTGTCAGGAAAACACAACGACATTTTGATGTTCAGATAATGGATTTTTTTAATCTCCGTCTGAAGCCATAGTAATAAGATTCATTCCCAGCTACATCGTTGCTTTTATGTTCAGTAAAACTGGACATTAAGAATCTAATGTTTTGTCAGCATTTCTGTAAATACATAAATATTCTTTATGGGAAAAAGATCTTTTTCTTCTTATGGGAGCAGCCAGACTCTTTGATGTGTGGCTTCCAGAAAAGTTGAGTGTTTATTGGATGTAAGGATTGATCCCTTCATCGAACCTGAGCCCAGAGGATGAGCTTTGTGACTTTGTAGAAGTACCCATAGGTTATTAGCAAGTTTAAGGGCTGAACAGATGTTTGTTGGATGAATTAAAGAACAAAGAAGTAGTCTCTTGGTAGCCTGACTGACTACATCATGAGTTGAGACTATGAGACAACGACGTTCAGAATATATAGGGAGCAAATCTGTGTTCATACACCCACGTCATAACGGCATGCAGGGAACAGCAGAAAGGGTGATGCCTAAAATGGAAACTACCGGGAGCCCCCTTCTGACCTGCTGAATCAGAATCTCTGTAGCGAGAGGCGCAGGAATCTACATCTTAACAACCCTTGCCACACACAAACCAGCCCAGAGGCTTCTGCAGAGTCTGCTGTGAGAACTGTGGGCACTCTTGCTAGCTGTTCAGCCAAAACCTCCACATACAACATACAAAGTGATCTGAGGATGAGGCCGGAATTGCGGACGGAGCAGGATCGTTGAGCCATCCTTTAGCAAATGTGCTTTTCTCTGGCGACACCTGCTGGTAGAGAGTGATAAATTGACAAACTCAGACTGGAATTACACACCTTTGGTGTTTTAAATGCTAGCTAGCAGTGACAGCTAAACCTCCCTGAAGCCCCATGCTAGGGTTCAGATTTGTATCTCCTCTTTGCTAGCTTGTGAATGAATCTCTAGCATATTCTCGAGGGGTATTATCCTTCAACTAATTACCTGACTTGTATTTTACATTACGTATTCCTGTTCTGTGTTCCTTACCAACTTTGGAGTTTTCACTAAAAGATGTACTCAACTTTTTAACTAGGGGATTAATTACCAGTGATTGTTTTCGGGAAGTAATAAGACAATTTTTATTTCTCATTAAAGATTTCTGATGAGATAAAGAAAAAGAAAAGAGTCCTTTGAATTCTTCAAGATGGAAATGTGCGTGGGGGTGGGGACAGCTCACCTTTTGGGGAGAGGATGGCATTAATCACGTCAGCTCTCTCTTTACAAGGCAAAATGGAACTGATGAGGTGAGGCCCGGGAAGGTTTCGTTCTTACAGACCCCCACACAGACATCCAGATTAGGAGTGCCCTGGTTTGCACTAAGGAATGCGGGTGTGAGAGCACCCAAGGCTAGTGGAGGAGCCTATGAAAATCCTCCTGAAAACCATGTGAGATGAAGCCCTGAGTCAGGCCAGGCATCACGCTCTGCATAATCTAACTCCTGTAGGCAGTATGTGGCCACAGTGAGTTTGAGTTGATGGCATGCTTTCTAACAGGGCTGTTTATCCCCTGGGAATGTCAGCACAAAGCACAGCCCTCCCGCCCCACCCCCATTCATGCAACAGTGGCCAAATCCAGCTAAACAGGTTAAGATTAACTCTTGGTTAAGTTTGTATCTATAGTTGATAGATGGGAATTTCATGCAGATTCAACATAAAAATTCCCAGGCCACTGAGCAAATCTGATTTTGGATAATTAGATGCAGCCGGTATGCTGGAACAGGGCGTTCTTGATGTGAGTGTTTAACAGAAATGGATGCCCATAGCTTTTATTTTAGAGTTTCCGTACTTTCTCTTCTCCCTGTCCTGGCATCAAAACCCTCATCAAATGCCAGGAAATCCCATATCCATCCTCACTGAGATCCACCAGAATCCAAGGCGTTAAATAAATCAATTCATGGCTTTGTGCCTAATCTTATGCATTCAGGAATAATAAATGGGGCCTGGACATAGCTCAGCGGTTAAGAGCACTGGCTGCTCCCCTAGAGGTCCCAGGTTTGATTCCCAGGATCCACATGTTGGCTCATAACCATCTGTAACTGTGGTCTCAGAGGATCCAAGTCCCTCTTTTGGCCTCTGTGGGCACCAACCATGTATATGGTGTACAGATACATTCTAGGCAAAACACTCATATACATAAAAATAATAAATAAATAAATATTAAGTGGTTATGAGTGTTTCCACAACAGGGTGAGTTGCTCACGTGGGAATTGCTCACATATATGCAGTCAGTCCTCCTTTCTGGAGAATGGACAAGCTGTCCCATCTTCTCTCCTACTTCCTGTCCTGCTTGGCTTTCAGCAGTATCATATATGTCTTTCACTTGTCATGGCTGGGCGGAAGCATCATGGGAATCTGATGGATTTGAATTTGGACCTCGCCAATCCCCTCACTCTGGCATGTCACCTCTCTTTACCAGGCACAGGAAACAAATGATGCCTTGAGGCTTCAGTGGGGGAGAAGGTGATAAAATGCAGTGTCCAGCCTGGAGTGAGTCCTTAGCGAAGCTAAGCTTAGGTAGCGCATCTCCCTTCTGCTCCCCTCCCTTGATGCAGTGGGTCATGAAAAGGCCAGTCAGTGCACAGCCTTGGGCCTGCAATAGTGGTGACTGTCCCACAGTCCAAACTGCTTTGTGCTGTCCTGCTAGGCTTACCTCTAGGACAGATTAGTTAAGTAACAGCACTCTTCTTTGGACAGCTGTCCTGTCCCAATCTCTGAAGGATTTCAAGGTTTTTCCAGAATGGAGTCCCGACAGTCATTAACCAACCCCACTGCACAATTAAGAGGACTCCAGTCTGTCAATATTTACACACCCAACCTGAGCCACAGCTCTGCTGTCATTCCCCAAAGGTAGCTTTTCTGGCCTATGAGCCAGGCTGTTCCAGCTACACAGATAAGCAGCTTGTGTCTGACTGGCCCAGCCCCAAATCAGGAGAGGGTCTTAGCCTCTCCTGCCCAAGCATGACCTTCTTGTTGGCAGATATTGCCTAACAGGCTGTGGCTTCCTACTCATTAGCTGAGTCAACAGCCCACAGTATATTACTATGAGAGATTTGGTTTAGAGTTAATCTTTGACTCAAAGGGATCACCTTTTGGGGAACACCCCGACACGGCACCTCTTCTATTATATTTATCTACCCTTATTTTCTAACAAATGCCAGGATGTTGGCAAATTGTGACTGAACATGTTTTTGGCAGTGAACATGGCCATGAAAATAGAACCAAGAAAAAAAACTAAAAGCGCACACACGAGGAAAAGGTGGGTGAGGAGCTCTAATGTTAGCATAAAGGGGGAAGCACACTGGTCCAGAAAGCTCATACTTCTGAACAGTAATAACTGAAGCTCCTGTCCCAGAGAGGAGCAAGACAGGCCTGACATGTGTGTGGATAACGATGAGGGGCCTGGAATGGCTCCCTGATTTATTTGTGCTTGAAGGATTTTAAAGTATGTTCAGAGTTTAATAAGCTTCATGGGGTCAGACTGAGGATTGTGCCTTCCTCATTGTCATTTTATAAAGAGAACCTTTCAGGAAATGCTCACACCAGGGAGAAAGCGCTTTTGGATAAATCACATCCCAAGCTGGGACACCAGCTTGAAAGTTTGAACACCCTATATGTTCCAGGAAGCTTCTTGTTTTCATGGAAGTCTAAGTGTACACACAGAAATGAGTTAATTATTAATAACAATTAATTTAGTGATTCCTGCCATCTTGGAAGGCAATGTATTGCTGGAGACCTGGGCCTGGTGCTTTGAGTCTTACACCTTGCAGTCTTTGTTGTCCCCCAGTCTAGCGTTCCCTTCCTCGGCCGTTCACACATTGAATTGGATAACTCATGTGTCTACTACCATTCAGAACAAATGTGTGATCCCCAGAGCCCTCCCTATCCATTACCCCTGGATCAAGACAAGAACATACCTTCTTGTTCTGCAGGATGCCAGGGGTTGTGTAAGAAGAAGGGAGAGGCATCAAATGTTCTATTTTGCTTTTTATTAGACTTCAGGCAGAGAAAGGAAGTTGAAACAACTGATTAAATAAAAGTCAAGAACTTCCGTAACTGGTGTTGCTTGTGAAAGACTGGCCTCGTGCTGGACATGGAATACTAATCACAGCATTTACTTTGTCCCAGAGACATGTGTGGTGGAGCGCGAGGCAAGTTAAAAGGGCACATTTCTTTCACGAGGATGCACACATCCCTTCCTTGCATACCCATTTCTCTTTCTCCCAAGGCAGATGTCTGCCAAGAGCCCAGGAGCTGGGTAAATTGAGTCAACCTGTGCTTATCCTAGGGCGGTCTAGACAGGGATACAGATATGCTGCCAGCATCCGTTTGGAAGGACATAGGCGTACAGAAAGCATAGTTCTGTGAATAAACAAACAGGCACCCGGCGTCCCAAAGGTTTAACTACACCATCTCTGGGTTGAGTATCCCTTTTCAGAAATACTTGGGCCTATGATGGTTTTGACAGTTATGAGCCTCCAGATGCAGGTGCTGGGAATCAAACTCAGGTCCTCTGCAAGATCAATACATGCTCTTAACCACTGGGCCATCTCTCCAGCTGGTTTCATCCTGGACTATTTTACCTATACATAATGAAATATCTTGGAAACGACCAAAATCTAAACTCAGAATTCATTTGTGTTCCATGTACACCTTATATATGTATATGTGTCACTTCCCAAATTTTGTACAGTTTTTTTTAATGTGCCAGAGTTTATGACCCATCACATCAGGTCAAGTGAGAAATTTTCCACTTTGTGGCATTATGCTGATCCTTCCATAGTTTTAGATTGTAGAGTAATTCATATTCCAGTGTTGCAGAGAGTCGATGCTCATCCTGTACTTCATACAGAGCCAGAGACGTCAGTCCTCTCAATGGAATCTCTCTGTGTGGAAACAGCACCTAGAAATGGTTCCTCTGGGTTTCAAATATGCAGGCTGTTAAATGAGACCTATGCATATTTCCTGAGCTAGCCTTGTGAGATTGGTGTGCCTTGCTTTAGAACCTGCCAGCAGTCTCTGAGCTACGCATTCATGGCCAGAGCTCCTATAATGAGCGCTTTATGAATGTTGTCTCTTTTGATGCTTATGAGTCCCAAGACAGTTGGTCCCTTTTCAGAGATGAATATGTAGTGTGCCAGGACCAAGAAATTACTTAAGAAAGCATCAGAGCTGGACGGTGGTGGTGTATGCCTTTAATCTCAACACTTGGGAGGCAGAGGCTGACAAATCTCTGTGAGTTTGAGGCTAGCCTGGTCTACAACAGCTAGTTCCAGGGCAGGCCCCAAAGCTACAGAGAAACCCTGTCTTGAAAAACAAAACAAAAACAAGGAGGAGGAGGAGGAAGAAAGGAAGAAGAAAGAAAGGAAGGAAGGAAATAAAAAGGAAAGGAAAGAAAGCATTAACAGAGTTCTAGATGATAAGACTTTGTGGACCATTTTTTGCTTGTTTTCAGAGAAGAAAGCCGCATCGTGGAGAATCAAGTCTTTCCTTGGGTTCACAGCACCCCAGGAATCTCCCTCAGTGCCTTGGCTCCTAGGCGCTTCTTCACTACTTTCCTGCCTTGCAGTCTCCCCTTCTGTGCTGGCTCAAGTCTTCCAGGAAGTGGAAAGAAGTTGAGAGGAGGTTGCTGTTAGGTTGGCCTGGATTGAGTTAAAACCCTAAAGAAATGCCCATCTCCTATTTTCCGGGAGGTGTGTGTAACAGCTGCCAACTTAGCAGTGTAAAGTGTACTGGCAAATCAAGAGGTGGGGACTGTCCCTGTGGAGGCTGAAGGGACTCTGGCGCTGTGGGCTGCCAGCTCTCACCTTTTTAAAAACTCAAGAACAAGGACAACCCTCTAGATAACAAAAATCAGAACAAGGACAACCCCCTAGATTGCCTAAGGGACAAAATATGCATCACATAAGAGAAAGTTCATTGTGAGATGCTGCCCTTGGCCTGGGGGCAAAACTTGACCTTCTGTCCTGCTTTGTTTTGTTTTGTTTGTTTGTTTTGCTTTGCTTTGCTTGTCCTTTCTCTAGAGGGGCAGCACCAGCTGAAATAAAGGTGGGGTAGTAACTTACCTGGCCTGGTGTCCAGTGCTAACCAAGTTTGTGAGGAGGCTGTTGAGTGTTGTCCTGTGGTTACTAAATCCTGCAGCTGACCCAGGTCTAGACAGAGAATGAGGCCCAGGAGTCAGAGTGCAGTTGACACCTCTTCTTTTTCCAGCCTCCCCATCTCAGCAGACAGCACCACTGTGTTACACCCAAGTTTCTGATTCCCAAATGAATTCACATTTCTGATGCAAATTACATGAGGGTTTTTAATAATATTCAAACTGATGTTTGGACCAACACCTTTCCAGCACCCCAGCATGGTGGGTGCAGAAAGTGTGGCAGGGAGCCCTGGGAGGGTAGACTTTTAAAGGGGAAATACTGTAATCAGGGAAGTTCATGTCCTGTAGTCTTGGGATTGGGTAAGGAGGGCATAGGGTAAGGTGGTTTCTGAAACCACTGGTCAGTTTTTGGGTGTGAAAACCTAAAAAAAGTCATAAATTACTAACAAGGTATCTTCAAGGACAGGATGCCTCCTAGGTGTAATGGTTGTTCTGTCTCTTTAAGAGACAAGCCACGCCCACTCCTTCCCC
>LOJH01030001.1:346-17244 GCA_001685095.1 Ellobius talpinus
TCTATCTATCTATCTATCTATCTATCTATCATCTATCTATCTATCTATCCATCAACTATCTATCTACCTACCTACCTACAATGGCTGCCAATCCAGTTAACTGGGTCTTAGTTAATTACAGACATAGTCAAATTGACAACTAAGAATAACCATCACACATGGATTTCAGCTTTGTGACTTTCCAAGCTGTAAGAGAAGACGTCTAATACGAAACAGTATCCCTGACCAAACCCTTTTGCTCTATCTCCCTGCAGAACTGGCATTGAATGGCTATCACTGTTTAATCCATAACCCAGAAATTCATCACCAATTTACCATCTGGTCCTTGGCACTACATCTAAGAACTCACCAGGCACAATGAGAGAGATGAACAAAGATTAATGCTTACCAATCTAGGAGAGATAAAAGAATATCCATTTATTGAATTACTCCTGAAAGTATAAAAACTCAGACTCAGACCAGAAGTTGCGTGCTGTTTGGAAAATAAACCCAGAATTAACGTACAATGTGAGGATTGATGGTGCCAGGCCACAGCCAGACATTGCCCTCTCTGATTCTGTTGACATTCTGGCAAATTGTTTGCTTTTGTTAAAACCACATTTCTAAGGTCCTCAAAGGTTATCATCATGCTGCTTCAACTATACACCATCAGACTGTTACACAGGTGCTGGCCAGTTTACACAACCTCTCTAGGATTGGGGTGGAGCCATACCCATACCTTTGTAAAGAATCATCTCCACATTCAACACTGGGCAGAGAATATTTTCAGTCCCAGGACCTCAGCTGCTGGGATCTCTGAAGCAAGAACCTTTTTCCAGGAATATGTTCTCTTTGGTGGGGGTGATGACTAAGTGCTGTGTCTTTCTTCTGGAACCATCTGGTCTCAATTTCTTGTGATTTTATGAATGCCACTCTTGAAGAATAACATTATCACCCTTTAGGGATGGACTATGAAGCAGTCCAATCCCTCAGTACAAAACTGCCATCACCCAGATTTTATGCACATCTTAGTTGAGTATTTTATCTGAGGAAGGGTCTAGGACTTAAACACATTTAATGACTTACAGAATACTGGTTGTGGCCATTTCTGAGTTGACCCCAAAAGGGCTGGTGACTGGGTGGTCCCTTCCAATCTGCAGCTTTATTCTACAATGGTAATTCACATTGCCACTTTCTCCAGTTCTCTCACACACAAGCCAGGACTAGTCATGGGGTCACCAAGTCAAAGGCAAGCCTCCCATCTAACCAACATGCATAGCTTTTCATTCACCACACAATCCCGAGTGAACAGTGTCCCACCTCTGCTCTTCCCTCCTGGGGATGACAGCTGCTGTAACCTCAGGCCTGAGCTTGGAAAGCTAATGGAGGCTGGGGACATAGCTCATTTGGTAGAGTGCTTGCTTAGCATACATGAATCCCTGGAGTTTAATTCCCAGTACTCCATACACCAGACAGAGAAGTGCATGTGTGTAATCCCAGCACTCAGGAAGCAGAGGCAGGGGGGCAAGTTCAAAGTCATGCTCACCCTGTCTCTCTCTCCCTCTCACACACACACACACACACACGTTAACGTAAACAGTAACAAGTATAAATTAGTAGGAAAGGCTAGTCAAGTCATGTTCACCCTGTCTCTCCTCCTCTCTCTCTCTCACACACACGTTAACGTAAACAGTAACAAGTATAAATTAGGAAAGACTAGTCAAGTTCTGCACTGTTTTCCCATTTGTAGATGTTAACTTTTATGTATTTAGTTTTTTTAAAATATTTATTAAATATACAATATTCTGTCTGTGTGTATGCCTGCAGGCCAGAAGNGGCACCAGACCCCATTACAGATGGTTGTAAGCCACCATGTGGTTGCTGGGAATTAAGAGCAGGCAATGCTCTTAACCTCTTGAGACATCTCTCCAGCCCCTGTATTTAGTTTTTCTAGTCCTGAAAGTCATCAATTCTTTGAGAAATTCGAATCACAGAAAGTTCCATTTTTGCCGCTTCCTTGTGATGACTCCAATCTACTTACAGGTACTCTCTTGGAATTCCTTTAAACTGTTTTGAATAGTTTACTAAAGGGCTGTCAAAATCACACATTTAGTATAGTCCTTGCTCGAAGAGCTAATGGCTTAACTGCAAGGAGAGGCCGCCATTAAACACACACACACACACACACACACACACACGTACATGTGCTCTCACACACAACAGGCAGAACCACTTTTGGAAACAAGTTCTGCATTTCAATTTTATTTTTACAAAAAGGCAACAAAAATAGCAATGGGGAGGTAGTAAGAATGCTTGCTTGGTCACTCAGGGGGAAAGAGACCTCTTCAGGCAGCAGGAGTGGGCCAGTGTGCTATTCCTTGTCTCTAACAGCAGTGAGCACAGAGACATCCAAGATGGGACTAGCTGGGGCTTAAGTAGCAAGGTCAGTGTGTGGAGACTGAGATGTGAAAGGGAAAGTCAACATCACATAGCCCCACCCAGAGGTAAAGGGGTTTAAGTCAGACTACTGAGGCCTTGACTCTAGGCAGGCTGGGGCATGTCTTTGTGGTTGCCTGGGCCTCTCCCTCCAGGGCATATAGGGGCCATGAGCAAGATACCTTGGGAAACCCCTGTGTACCATAGGGGCCTGGCGCTGGTAACAGGGTGGGCGGAAGTTGGGCACAGGTGGTTGGGGATAAAAACTAAAGTCACCCTCAAAGGTATATCCTGTGTGGATAGGTGAGGGGTCATCTGAATGAATATAGAATTCATCTGATTGGAAAACATGGTCTGAGGAAAAATAGGAATCTTGTGAATAGAGTGGTAATGGGGGTGTCGCCTGAGGTGGGGGTAGGGAACATGCTAGGAGGGGTGGGGGCCTTAAGGGCAAGCCAGGGGGTGGGAACAGTGGGCGTGGCCTGGGAAGAGGCATGGGTGGAGACAAGGCAAAGGCCTGGGGACCTCTATTGACCTGGGGCTGCCATTCTTCTACCTGACTTGGACTTTCCCACATCATAGGACCAGGCTCCCATGGGTCTCGGTGGGGCAGATCCACCCCCCAAGCATCAGCCATGTGGGCGAGCAGCAGGTAGGAGAGTCGGCGGTGTGCATGCTCATTCCAGTGCACCCCATCTCCCTGCAGATGCTTCTTGGCCTGACGGAAGTGGAAATTTAAGTCCAGCACATCGAAGCAGCGCTTTGTTGCTTCCGCATGGCTATAGAAATTGGCTTGGCTCACTCTTTTTTTCAGAGTGGCCACCGAGATCCGGTACTGGCCCTTACACTTCTGAGGGAGGAAGGCTGCCTTGATCTTGTCACCCAAAGGCATGGCAGTGTTCCACACTAGCAGGCATGACTTGGGCAGTACCTGGTCCATGCGCCCAAACAGGTTCTCGAGGTTCTGCTTGTAGCTACTCAAGGAATTCCGCCCATACCTGGAGACATCCCAGAGGCAAGAGTTTATAATGATCACATCTGGGGCATGTGTGCCCGACTGCAGCTCCTCTAGGACGCTCTCCATATACTCAGAATAGACACGCGTGAGGAAGTAGAAGCGCACCAGATGATGGTCGGAGCAAAACTCGCGCACCTCGCGGTAGTCAGTGCGGTTGTGTAGGGTGTCCAGCTCGCCTCCCTTCATCAACTGATCCTTTTCAAATGTCAGCTCCCCTTTGGTTCTGAGCTGCTTGTGACTGAGCAGGCAATCCTTCTGCAGCAGGAGCACCAGATCCTTGTACACCGCCCTATGTACAGAGTCCCCAAGGACGACCACATACTTGTTGTGGAGAAGCTGCTGAACTTCTGAGGCCAACAGGCGAACCATGATGCCCTGCGCGGTGCCTCTTAGCTCCCTCTTTTGCACAAGCTGGGTCTGGGAATTGCTAGAACAGAAGAGAGAGCGCTGGGAGGGGCTCACCCTTAGGCAGAACAGCAAGCTTAAGAAAGATAGGGGAAAAGTACAGTTTGGGGAACTGCTGCCTGAGGGTGTGAGCCCCCGAAAAACCCACAGTCCTGGCTCCAGAAGGCTGGGCCTGATGGGGGTGGGTTGAGAAGAGGGAAGGAGCAGAAACCCTCCTTGATCTGTCTGTTAGGCCTGCAATTTGTTCTCCATCTATCTCCTTGTTTACTTCCAACAATTACCATTTCCTGAAGCTCAAACCATCTTCAATATGTAAAAAAAAAAAAAAATCCAACCACTGGGTTGGACAGATTTGAGTGGGTAAAAAAGGCACTAACAGAGGATCTATGCTTAAATCCCAAGCACAGACGAGCAGACCCCAGAGGCTTTCCCGGCAGCTAGTCTAGCCAAAGTGGCAGGCTTTAGGTTCAGTCAGAGAACCGCTCTCAAAAAATAAGGCAGGCAGCTGTGCCTGGTGATGGCTGACATTCATCCCAGCATTTGGGAGGCCGAGGCAGGCAGAACTCTGTGAGCTCAAAAGGTTAGGCGAGTCTAATGAATTCCAGACCAGCCAATACTACATAAGGAAAACCTGTCTCAATAAATAAATAAATTGGGGGGGTGTAGAAAATGGCAAGAGGAAGACACCTCTCAGACCCAGAAAGACAAATAAATATTGCTTGTTTTTAAAAAGAAAAGCATGCATCAGATTGCCAGCCTCCAGACTTGAGCGTTATGTGTGTGCTTACACCCCACCCCACCCCCAAATGCCACCCACACACTTAAAAAAATAAAGAAATAAAAAGGGTTCTGGGGATAGAGGCTTCACTTGTCTAGGTTCAGTCTTCTGCATCTCCAATCAGAGGAAAAACGCTAATGACTGACATTGTTTCCACTCTTCTTCATGCCTTTCTTTGCCTGTAAATTCCAAAACTGCCTTTCTAGTCTCCTGTCAATCTGTCTCTTGGTGGATTTGCATGTCCCCGGGGCTGAGTTAAGTAAAGGCTTTGCCTTTTGAAACATTTCGATGAAATGCTGACAGATGTGCTGCTCATCTTCAAAACCTCAAATGAAACCCAGGCGGTGATGGCGACACCTCAAATCCCAGAGCTGCAGAGGCAGGAGGATCTATGTGAGTTGAAGGCCAGCCTGGTCTACATGGCTAGCTCAGCCTATGTTGTGGGACCCTGTCTCAAAACACAAAACTATGTGCGGTTTATTTCAGCCTGCCACTTAGGCTGCATCCCCTGGGACAATTAAAAAGTAGACTCCCACTTCAATATTACCACCAAACTACAACCAGGCAGGGGCATAGCAGCCACTCTGGCTGTGTGAAAGCCCCTGGGATCCACCATGCCCTGAGAGCTGTAAGGTAATATACACTGTAAACATTTTAATAGGCATGGATGGATAACTGGCATTAAGTTGTTAAAAAAATGGTATTTTTTCCCTTTGGTTTTTTGAGGCCGGGTTTCTCTGCATAGCCCTCCCTGGCTGTCCTGGAATTTTCTCTGTAGACAGGCTGACTCTGAACTCACAGAGACCCGCCTACCTCTGCCTCCCCAGTGCTGGGAGGATTAATGGTGTGCGTGACCATTCATTATTTTTTGAGAAAAGATTTTGCTGTATAATCGATGCCGGCCTCAAACTCCTGATTATTCCATTTTAGCCTCTGAGTGCTGGTTATTATAAGAATGTACCACGACACCTGAAACTTTTGTCTTTGAAACTGGGTCTCACTATATAGCCCCTCACTAGGTAGACCAAGCTGGCTTTGAAGAACTCAAGAGATCCGTTTGCCTCTGCTTTCCAGAGTGCTGGAATTAAAAGGAATGGGACACTAGGCCCAGCTAACAAATGTTAAGGCTGTACTATATGTAGTTTTAAGTGGTCACAAATATAAATTATAAAAATAGGGAGCATACATACTGAGTTTTCACAGAACAGGTAAAAATATTGACTTCTCTTCCCCCAGTTTTCACTATTGCTCTGAGAAAAGAAGTTTTACAGGGAGTGGCGGCACACCTTTAATCCCATCACTTGGGAGAGACAGGCAGCTGGATATCTATGACTTAGAGGCCAGCCTGGCCTACTTAATGAGTTCCAGGGACAGCCAAGGCTACATTGTGAGACCCTGTCAACAAAACCAAAAAGAAAAAGTTTAACAATAATAGTGCATCACTGTGGTGCACCAAACCAGTGCATGAAGTAGAGCGCACAGAAGGCTGGAGATGTCGCTCACCTAGCCCACAGAGAGCTAGGAGTTGCATCCCATCCCCATCACCACACAACCAGGGAGGGGTGGCAAAAACTGTAATATCAGCCCTTGAGAGGATCAAAGTCACCTATGGTTACTTAGTGAGTTCGAGGCCAGCCAGGTATACACAAAACACTGTCTCAAAAAGAGAGGGGGAAAGAATGAGCTAACATTATTTGTCCTCTGAGCTTAAAAACATTGATAAACTAGGCTTTGTAGTATAGGACCATAATGCTAGCCCTTGGGAGGCAGAGGCAGGAGAATTGCTACAGGTGCTAGGCCAGCCTGATCTACACAGTAAGACCCTGTCTCAAAATATCAAAAGAAAAAAAAATAATAACGGGGGAAGGGAGAACCTCAGGGGTAACTGTCAGGTGTGGCGCAAGCTTGTAATACCACACAGCACGACAGAAAAGGAGGATCAGGGGTTCAAGGCCAGCCTGGGTCAAAACCAAGAAAATCCATGCTAGAGACCACTGCTTTGGATCCACAATGCTGGGATGGACACTGACTCTCCTTGCCAGCTCTTTGCCTGCAGCTAAGTTACGTGGCCTCTCTCAAGCTCGAGGCCTGAGTGTGGAGCACTCAGATATTCTGTTTATTCTGCCGTGAAGGCAGACACTCACGGGGGCCGTAGAGACTGTCAGATTCCTTGCAGCTGGAGTTCAGGGCACTTGTGAGCAGCCTGAGTGGTTGCCTGGATCTGAGCAGCAGCGCTCTTAACCTGAACCAAGGCTCCAGCCAAATGTAAAGTACTTAGAATAAGGCCTGCCAAGCTCTTAGCACCAGTATGAGTTAGTGATTCTTAGTGAGCGTTAACCATCTACAAAGGGGAGAACTGTTCACCTTTCATCCGGGTGCCACAAAAACCAAAGGGGACAACGACCACAGGGGAGCTGATGTTTACAAAACCAGAGATCGTTCTCCCCATTCCTATGTGATAGAAAAGGTTATAGGAATCACGGACTTACTCGTATTTATTCATAGGCAACGACTGAAACCCAGGGTGGATGGTTGTGCATGCTTGGGGTAGGGGTAATGACTCTATGATGTCTCATCAGTCTCAAGCAAGAGACACAAATATTAAACCAGGTATTAGCATAGTCCAGGAAAACAAAATGCTGCAGGCGATGACTTCCCTGTGGAAAGATGTGGTTCTCGGGATCTTAACCAAAGAACCTTGGACCACATGCTGCGTCCCCCACCCCCAGTCAAGCAGACCAGCAAGAATTCTCCATTGTCCTCCAGGGGAAAGTGCAGATAGCATCAAGGAGAAAGAGAGGGAGAGAGAACATTCCAGTAAGCAGCTGAAACCAAAACAAGGGGTGGGGGTGCAGAACAACCAGATGGACACACACCCTCTGCCTGGTCCCCATGGGAAAGAATGGGCTGTGCTAGGAAGCCACTCAACACATGTCAAAACTAAATGACACTTTTTATGGACTCATTTAATTAGGGAGGAAACAGAGTGGGTCAGCTGTTAGCTCCAGAACCAGGTACAAAAGGGCAGTCTCAGCTGGGGTGGTGTAAACACCTAAGATCCCAGCAGAGGTTGGGAGTGGGGGGGGGGGCTGGTGCTGGATTGCTCAAAAAGAAAACTCAAAATGAGTTGCTACCTTCCCTCCAGGGGAGAGATAAGGCTGCCAAGGACAGATAAGACGGGGCTGACTCAGGCTGTGTGCAGAAGCACCCAAGGCTGTGTCTAAGGAGTCTCAGAGGCCTACAATTCCACTCTTAAAGTTTCGTTGACTCTCCAAAGCTGTTGCGCTGCAAGATCTGGGCCTCTAAAGTTGCAGAAAAACTATGCCTTAATAATGGCTACCACTATTTTAAAAAAACGACTTTCAAGCCAATTTGCTTGTATTTCTCCACTTGGGGATAATTAATTTTTCAGAAGCTTCACAAGGCATGAATTATAAACCTTTGACTATAACTTTATAGCTATCGCAAACCAAACCCAGAGCATTTATTTTTCATTAATCAATGTTTTGTGGTAATTAGGTTAGTTTTAGGAAGAGTGAAAAACAGCTAGGCTGGTTGCTTGGGAGATGGGACAGAGCTGTCTTAAAGCATGACAGAACCTGACAATTGGGATGCTGCTAGGCTTTCTAGCAGGAACCCTTATCACAAACAGTTCCCTGCACCTGACTAAATGCCCACTCTAACGTTACACTAGGCCTACAAACAGCTCCTTTCCCTTTCAAAGCATTTCGGGGGAACCTATCTATCTATCAATCGTCTATCTATCTGTTCTGGGTTTTTTGTTTTGTTTTTGAGACAGGGTTACACTATGTAGCCTGGTAGGCCTGGAACTTGATATGTAGACCAGGTTGGCCCTGAACATGAAGATCTGCCTGCCTCTGCATCCTGAGTGCTGAGATTAAAAAAATGCCCAGCTCAAATAATTTTTTACTTTTCCAAGATCCCTTTCAATTTTAAGGCGATGCACGAAAATAATTATTTCTCAGGAAGTCACCTTTTGACTTCCTTATGTTTTGGCAATTGTTTAGTTTTCTAAGTTGAACTAGTCAGTCAAAAAATTATATGGCCTGCAATGGGCCTACTAGATTGGACTGGGCCTACCAACAGTCAGTTATGGATCCCAGAGTGGCCCACAGGGCCTGCTAACTCCTGGATAGTGATAGCTTCTGGGGGAAGGGCAGTCACTACATTCTGAACTCTGGCCTGGGAACTCACCACAGACTTTTGATTTGGGGCAAGTAAGCTAATATCTACTTTACACAGCACCAAAAGTGGGAGAAGTAGTATTTTAAAAATGGTTTTAGGACCACATCAAATATATAAGTGTGGCACCAAGGAAACCACAGCCAGGTGGCCACTGGGAAGCCCAAGCCTCATCCTCCCAAGCCAGGTGGCATCACCTGCTTAACAGGCCTCAGGCCTGCAATCTATTAAGAAAAATGTAGTTTCCAGTGTATATCAGGGCCTTGACAGCGGTCACTCTGCATATTTAACTTGGTTGAGACCTGTGACCACAATGACGTCCAGCCTTTAAAGTGGGTTTCTGGTGGCTACAAATCGGCTTAGGCTGGCTTAGGCTGGTGTTGAGGTGGATACGCACTGGGAACGTAGCTGTACCGGCTCTCCCCACCAACATTCAATAACGCTGCGATTTGGCAGATAAATCACTGGAAGGACTTCAAACATTGTGAGTCTGAAAAGTTACAAAGCTTAAAGTCTCTTAAAGCTCGAAAAATCAAAAAACAAAAAACTCTTAAAGTATGCATGTTTTCCCCTATTAATAATCTATTATAAATCTTAAGGGCTACAGAAAGAAATGCAAGGAGTAAATTTAAGGATGAAGTAGAAGACCCTGATACTCGCTATGCGGGTGGCATCACTTTTTTAGAAAAAAAGAAAACCCTTGAGTTTTTGTTATCTCTGGCTGTCCCGGAACTCTGCAGATTAGGCTGGCCTCGAACTCAGAGATCCGCCTGCCTGTCTCCCAAGAGCTGTGATTAAAGGCATGTGCCACCACCGCCAGGTTCCCATTTGGATCTTTTAGACAGTTCCTAAAAGCTTGATTTCGATCGTATACAGGTTTTCAAATTTTTAGCATTACCACCCCGATTCGTTATTTCAGTTTCCCCTGTAATCTGTCAAATAGGGTAAGGAAAATATCCTGAGTTGGCAACCTGGCTTTCGCCTCCAAGACACAGTGCCATACTGGTCTCGGGCTGGAGGCCCATCTCTCCGAGCCTCGGTTTCCCCCAGCGAGGACGAGAGGGCACCGGGCGTCTCAAAGGCCTAGCCACGCCTGCAGAACACCAGGCCCCCTTTAAACTCCAGCAAAGCAAACTGGCCCCACTCAGGTTCTAGCGAAAACAGCCCGAGGACCCCAAGTCCCTGAGCCCCTGATCCCGAGGTCCCCCTTCCCACCGAGTACAAAGGCGGGCACGTACCTGCTTCTGGGGAAAGCCAACAGCCAAGTCGCGCGGGAGTTCTCTACATCCTCAAGCTATCTCTCCAGAGTGAACTAACCCTGCAGTCTGCATTTCAGTCACTAGTCCTAAGGTTAGCTCCCACCCTCCTAATTTCTTGCTGTTAAAAAAAGAAAAAAAAGGAAGGAAAAAAAAGAGGAAGAAAGAAAGGTAACTTTGCTGGCTCCACCTCCAGGCCTGTCCTAGCGCCTGGCCTTCAAGGCCAGTTTTAAAGCGCTGTTTGCACTGCCTGTGTCCGGTCCTCTCCTCCCACTCACTCCTCCTCTGATTTTAACTTGGCTTCCAATCGCTTCAAACCCGAGACATTTGTCAGTAAATCAGCACTGGCTTCTTGGCTTCCTTTCAAAGGCCGATTCTTGACCTTCCCCGTGGCTGCGGACCACACTTCTGCAGCGCCCTCCGGGGTCCCTGTCACTGGGCTCTGTCTTGCCCTGGATCCTTTGCGGTACTTCTCGTTCTTTCTCAGGGGTTCCCTCAAAGCTGTCCTTTCTCAAGGCCCTCTCACCAGTTCTCCAGCCTCCCGCAAGCTTGGTTTCAGTCACCCTCCAGCCTGCGAGCAATCCCAGTTTTGCCCTATCTAGCTCAGGGTTTCGCCCGTTTTCCCAGTCAGAGTGTAAATGGCTTCTCTTCCCCAGATCCAGGAGGAAGACGAAGGACCACCCATCACCTTATCAATACTATTTGTATGCAGATGACTCAGAATTGAGGCAATAAAGCCACCAGGCTGAATGGGAGGGCCCGGGATTTGGCCCTGGGGTAAAATCCAGCTGGAGATCTCCCCCCCCCCAGATCTGCACTCTCCCGGCTTCAGGCTTCGTGGCCTGGAGGGGAGGAGAACCAGTAAGTTACTAGTGATTTCTTAATAGTTGGTGGCTAGCCTTCCTCACCCCAGCCTCCCAGCGTCTCCTCAACTCCAGGCATTCAGGTGGGTAAAATTCTTTAGTGGGGGGAAGGGAAGAGTAACAATAGCCTTCCAAATCCTCCAGGGTTCTTTATCCTCTCACCAAATCGTGACAATTCCTGAGACAATTCCCTCCTGACCTTTGGACAGTCTTCCTCCAGGTAAATATTGGTTGTGGCCTGGAATGACAGCAGCCTGCTGTATGTGTGTTCAGAACTTCAATTCTGGATGGAAATATTTGACCTGGTGACAACGAATTCCATCCAAAAAGCTGGGTCAAGTCGTTCTTTTCATAAATGGCTGTTTCCACTCTTGAAACATTAAAATCCTTAACCTGAAATCCTGAATGTAGCTCAACCCAACCATTACTATTTATTTCCACTTTTTTGAGGGTGGGCACTGGGGATCCTACCCAGGGTCTGATGCATGTTAGGCAAGACATATGCATCTATGTTATATTTATATAGCAAACTGTATGTTTATGTAAATTGTATGCCATATAGAATATAATGGTTATACACTCCATTGTTATATATATAAGGTAGATACACATGTATATTGAAAATATACTTTAGGATTTTCCAACGTTCTCAGAAGTGGAGCAGTGTTCAATTTCACTGCTGTTTTTGCTTAGTTTGCATGGCTAATATGTTTTAATTTTCCACAATCCCCCCATCTGTGGGTGTGTGTGTGAGAGAGAGAGACAGAGAGAGAGACAGAGAGAGAGAAAGGAGAGGAGAGAAATCAGGAGCAAACACGAGATCTGTTTCTTAAGATCTACTCATTGATTGGCCTCGCCTTCCTCCAAGGGCACTGCTCCTAAATGCTTGGTTTGCTATTGCAGATAACTGGCCCAGTAAAGCAGCTCTTCTCAGACACAAGCACCTCCCTCCACATCCCAAATGTTCCCTGAGTCCTGCGATCTTAGCGTCTTCCTGTGGTGTGCCCTCACTTGCCCATCCACTTCCGCCTTTTTACAGTGGACATTCAAGGAACACTGACCTTGCTGACTGGACTGTTTGAGTCTCTCACAACCCAGTCTTTGGTTACCTCCACCTACAGAGAAATCAACACAGGCAGGCAGAGGTTACGCAAAATCGCCCAAGGTTGCTCAGCTAGCAAAAGTCAGAACCGGCCTGGTATTGATAGCAATTTTTGATGGATTAGAGAAGCTTGGGGCATAGGTTTCCTTTCTTTGGGTAGAAATATGGTTTCGGAACCTAAGCTTTTAACTCCAGCTATAAATATTTGCTGAAATGAAAAGAAGGAAGTAAAATTATAAAGAAAAATTTGCATGTTGTTTCCTCCTTGTTACTCTCTGCTAGAAAAACTATTTTATACAAACCCTATATTTTCCACAAGGAAACAGAGCAGGTGTGGAGTTTGGGTCCATTTCCACCACTCAGGATGTTAGCTAGCTTTATTACTAATTACTATTATTACTTGCAGTGAAATGAAGTATTTAACTGATTGGGTAACATTATCTAGACTCCTCTGGTGATATTTAAGTGCTCTGCTTGGTTATCTATGTGCTCCTCTTAAGAAATTTAGGAACTTATGATCTTCCATTTTACTCATTTACACATTCAAAAATCAAGACTGAAAGATGGACTGAGCTCCCTGCCATCACATGCTTATGTAAAGCAGGGCTGGGATGCCAAGCCTTTGTGGGCAACCGCAACAGACAAGATTGCACAGACAATAACTAGACGCTGCACATCCTCTTTCCTTCAGCACTGAATTGGCTGTTTCCTTGCACCTTTAAAAAAAATTAATTGTTTACCAGTCTAGACCACGTAACATCTGGTCCCTCGGTGCCACCAGGTCTGGTGGCTGGAGCCCACATCCCCCACTTGCCCAGAGACTTGTACCTGAAGGGATCTGAGAAAAGACTGTCAGAAAATTTAAATTTATATTTAAAAGAAAATAGTAGGCAGAGCCCTGTAATCTCTCAAGGTCTTTCTCAGCTTCACGGGGTGTAGGAGGGCAGCCTGGACTAAAAAGAGACTCATTAGCAAATGAAAAGAGAAAGAAAAAAGCAAGCTGGGAGGTACTTACTCATTGAAACCCCTGGTGGTATTTTTTTTAAAAGGTGTCTCTCTGTTGATTCCAGATCTTGTCCCTAGATAGAGTCCTTTCCTGGCTGTAGATCTGAATGGCCCAGACTGTCTTCTGGGTAAATAAGTTCAACGCTGGGTGTTGGAACTTTCATAAGCCAGTGTCTGGGGAGGTGATGCCATTTCCGGTGGCCTCTGGGGCAAATGACAGGATACATACAAGCATTTGCTTTCTTGCTTTTGGAAGACTAATGACCGAAGTTTAAGACTGTGTCACTGATGTAGATGAAACATGAAGTAGAAATTTGGCTCCGAATTTGTGTTCCTTTTGCCTGTCTCCGTAATTTGAATGTAACTATATCTTGACCCTTCCTGTTTCTTAACGATTCAGTTCCTCGGCTTTTATTATTCAGGTGTGGCAAATACAATGTAGAAAGCTTTAGAAGTGGGGAGGAGGAATTGGAGAAAGAGATTTGGGGAGACTGTAAGAGAGATGTCTGGCTTCTCTTTCTCTTATTCAGTAGCCATGAACCCATCTGTGGGGGGGGGCTCTGTTTACAACCAGCGTCCCAGCTTCCGTCTTGATCTGCCCACGGCCCTGCTGTGGAAGGACAGTCCCTCCACAGTTAGGAGTGGGAATATGGGCCCACGGCTGCCCAGAAAAAGCCAGCCTGTGACTGCAGCACCAGGTAAATGAGGTAAAGGTCAGAACCAGCACTGGTCCCTTCTAGTCCCTCTCCCAGACTCCCACTAGAAACTGTCCACTGGTTAGAAAGAAAAGGGCCAGTGATTTAACAGATAAGCACCGGCCTTGGGTTCTGGTTGGAATGATCTCATTTGTGGAATGACCTCCCCTACAAAAACTGAGATGAAAGAAGGAGGAAATGAATCAGAAAAGACTAGGAGGAGAAGCTTTTTTTTAAAAAAAAAGTTTTTTTTTCTGAAAATAGTGAACTTTTAGTAGGTGCGTTAAGCACTTCAGAGCATTAGAATGGAGATGTGTGTGTGTGTGTGTAGGTAAGGTAGGAAATCTATAGTATAAGGATAAGTATAATATGGAAAATTAAGTCCGATCCTTCTGATAGCCAGATGTCCTAGGCTATCGGTATCGACTGGACACAGAAGGGTGGGGTCCTTCTTGTGTGGCAAGATTACTTTTGTTACCAAGGTTACTGGATGCAGCCTCTAAGTGGGAAAAAATGTTCTCTTAATATTTCACCTTAATAGTTTTCTACTTCAGTTTTCTTACTTTTCTATTTTCTATATTACATACTTATCCTTATACTATAGATTCCCCTTTTTTTACTCATTCAGAGGGATCTATTTCCATGCTCATTACAGTGTGTGTGTGTGTGTGTGTGTGTGTGTTTGTGTGTGTGTAACTTAGGTCCTGCCCTCTACCCTCTACCTCAAGCTACAGCCCCAGCTTCTAACTGCAGTGAGCCAAGTGTAGTGGTGCATGCTTACCACCCCAGCACTAGGAGGGTGGAGGCAGGAGGATTGGTACCAAAAGCCCAGGCCAGCTGGAGCCACAGAGGGAGAACCTGTCTCAAGCACAAACAACAAAGAATCCCAGGACAGTCCTGAAGTCCACAGCCTATGTGCTTTGTTTGAAGTTTTGTTTTTTTCACTGTGTTACAGGTAAGCTGGTCTACAAAGTGAACTTCATTGTTGTCTCCTGAAAAATATTTTGTCAACCACCGCACGTGTGCCTTAAAATTTAACGGTATACTTTCTGCATGGTCCACATCTTGCCTAAACTATTTTTTTTTCATCTTGACCAAATTGTTTTCTAGGTTTTAATGAATTGTAATACAATCATTACAGTGTCTCCAGACACGACTTTGGTCTAGACCCAACTGATAACCTGATTGTTTTAAAATTTATTATATAACTCGAGGGCCTCTGCCCTGACTTGGATTCTGTACATGAGTTTCAGATGTTTCCAAGGCCTGAGCTTCAGCAAGTCTGAGCACTGTGAGAAGCTGGGGAGGGTTCTTGGGGTTCTGTAATCAGGAGCCCAGAGAACAGAAGAGCAGTAGTAAATTCAAGTGGTGGTCAGGCTTATATGCTTCACGTTTAAAATAAGGTTGCGTTGGGCGGTGGTGGTGCACGCCTTTAATCCCAGCACTCGGGAGGCAGAGGCAGATGGCTCTCTCTCTGTGAGTTCGAGGCAGCCTGGTCAACAGAGCTAGTTCCAAGACAGGCTCCAAAGCTATAGAGGAAACCCTATCTTGAAAAACCAAAAAGTAAATAAAATAAGGTTGCTTGAGATCAGCGGCTGGTTTTCCTGCTTCCAGCCTTGATTTTGACCCATGTCGACAGCCTCCATTACTGATCTGGCACCATCAAATGTTTCAGAGCCTAGTGAAGCTTCATCCTTACCCACCCCTAAATGTACTTCCTTCCTCCCAGGGCTCTCCTTTCATGACTGCAGCAGGCTCTTCTCGGCACCTTCACTTTGCAGGTGGTGAACCGGAGACTCTGCACAAACTTGAATGACTTCCTGATAGAGCAGGGAAGGATTTTAGAGCCAGTCCTTCCAACTGCTCAGTGGTCGTCTTTGCTGCCAGGTGGGGGTGTGCTGCCAGGGTTAAGCATAGTTAAATTATGTTTTGTTTTAGAAAGGGTAGTGGCTGGGGATGTGGCTCATGTGTCTGCTGTGCATGAAGCCCTAGGCTCTGTTTCTCTCATAAACTGACGGAGCATGAATGGTATTATGTGTGCTTACTTGCAGCAATAGGGAGGTGCAAGCAAGAGGATCAGAAACCCACAGTCATCCTTGACTACCTAGGGGGTTTGAAGTGAGCCGAGCTACATAGGCTCTGCAGTGAGTCTCTGTGTTCCCAGATCTCAAAGGTGCTAGACTGCTTATTCTATCAGAAACACACTATATAGATATTCCATAGCTGAAGGGATTCCATATAGCAACAATTTGGGTGTTGACTGTAGGAAGCTCTGGGCCACCAATAAAGCCAAAGTTGAGTGCAGAGACAATGGATGTTTTCCTGAGACATCTCAGATAGGTATGTCAAAGACGATAAACAAAGCATGCTGACATACAGCTAAAATGATCTATTACCTTGAGTTATATATGTAAAACCTCGCTCTCATTCCTAAACCTGACCAATAACATATACTTTGCAATTTTGTTTACGAAATGAAATTCTCTACCCTTTAAGCCTTCTTTTAAATTATACTCTCTGAGCAATGCAACATAGAAAGTCACAGATCGTATACATAGTCACTGTAAAGACAATCAAGGTGCTGGAGGCATGACTGGTTGGTAAAGTGTCTGCTGCACAAATATGAGGACCTGAGTTCAAGTCAGCAACACACATAGATGAATACAACGAAACAATAAGGTGGGCTGGAGTGGGCTCAGTGGCTGAGGGCACTTGTTGCTCTTGCAGAGAACTGTGCTTGATTCCAAGCACCCACATGTTGGCTTACAATAAACTCCAGTTCCAGAGGATCTGACACTGTCTTCTGACCTTCAAGTGTACCAGGCGAGCCTATGGTACACACACACACACACACACACACACACACACACACGCACACACGCACGCAAAACCACTCACATACATAAAACAGTAAAATAAAATTCATCAAACCATACATAGAGTGCTCCTTTGAGAAGCCTACATCCACACATGTGTGTACCTATTCTTTCCCTGAGCATCTCTCTTTGCATTACCCCTGTGCTAAAGACCCATGGTAAAAATGTCTTGCTGGGCCAGGTGGTGGTGGTGCATGCCTTTAATCCAGTACTTGGGAAGGAAAGGCTGGTGGATCTCTGTAAGTTCAAGGCCAGCCTAGTCTACAAGAGCTAGTTCCAGGA
>LOJH01030002.1:0-17244 GCA_001685095.1 Ellobius talpinus
TCCAGTTATGCCAGCACCACTTATTAAATATGCTTTCTCTTTTCCATTTGATATATTTTGCTTCCTTAGCAAAAATCAGGTGTTTGAAGATGTGTGTATTGATATCCAGGTCTTCTATTCAGTTCTATTGGTCCTCCTGTCTGTTCTTATGCCGATACTAGGCTGTTTTCAGTATTGTAGCTCTGTAGTACTGTTTGAAGTCAGGGATTGTGATGCCTCCAGAAGTTCTTTTATTGTACAAGATTGTTTTGGCTATCCACGGTTTTTTGCTTTTTAATATGAAGTTGAGTACCGTTCTTTCGAGGTTTTTGAAGAATTTTGCTTGGAGTTTGATGGGCATTGCGTTGAATCTGTTATATAAACTGTCTTAAGCAGAGGCAGAAACATGCATGCATACTATATGACAAAATAACTGCATAGGTACACAAATATTATAAATAGAAATAAGAGCATATTCAATATAACAAACTTAATTTGAATTTGTATCTATACCAATGTAAATTTTCTGTAAATAATAGCTCACAAGTAATACACTAATCTACCTATTATCCCGTCTTATCTATTGCTTTTTTCTTTTTTTCTTTCAAAAGAGATTTCTGAGCCTACTTTATTTTCACCCCCAACCCTATACCAGTTATAATCAACCCTTAATAGATGTCCCTAACCAAGAGACCAAACTTTGTTGGGAGACGTTGTTTTCTAGAATTACTTCCAGCTGTCATGGGGGGCAATGGTGTTTCTATGGGATCCCGTAAAAGCTAAAATGTTGGTTAAGTTTCGGTTTATTGTCTGGTACAATTGCAGATGGTCTCTGAGTAGTTGGTAGGGTATTTCTGAAATTCTTATTTGAAGTTCTGGCCAGAACACTGTAAGAAGGTGCACCATCCCAGCTATCCACGTTGGAATCATCTTGAGCAGTTTGTAACCCAAAACCTATTTTAAAGTGGTGCTATCAGCACAATGGCATATCAATCAGGTGGAATCGTTGTTGTGGTTCTCCATCTTCTTCCTGGAGACTTCAAAGATTACTGTAGGAAAATTTATTGTTCATTGTGGAAAAGTTAAACATTGTTCATATAGACATATTCAATGAAAGGTACCATAAAGACAAAAATAAGTATGGGGAGAAGCAAAATTTTTTGAAAGCATAGTTTTGATAATAGTAGTCCCTAGATTTTATCTTTTTTCTGTCCCATACCAGATGGCTCCTGATATGAGACAGAAACTCTGAATTTTTCTTTTAACAACATGCTTGGATTTAGAGAAGTAAAGCCACCGTCCAACTCCATAGCCAGCTTTGATTTTTAATAATTGGTGACTACCATTATGTATATAAATAATATCTTACACTGCACAGAATAGTGGTATAAGTGAGATCTCTTTTTGTTTGGTGGTTCTATCTGGATAGCTATCTTTATCTTTAAATATTTAGTCTCTTGGCTTTTTGAAGATGGGTATTTTCTTGTAAAGACAAGAAAAGAACCCTGTCCATTAGAGGTTTTCTTACAACCTGTGGATTGTCATCTCTGGATGAGCTGACATTTCTCTTTATCAAGAAAGAGGTTTCTCCTTTCAGACCAAATCTTGATTAATTTTGATGGTGTCCATAGCTTTTCTTTTCCTGTGGAAATGAGCGAAACCTCTTCCCTTAAGTAGCACATCTGGTTTCCATTCTGAAACAACACATCCTTGAAATACACTGGCTGATTTAATTCAGAAGTTTTTTCTATTATCTAATGTCTCTCCACAGCCATTGTTTCTTTCTCATTAGCATTAAGAAAATTCAAGGTTAATCAAGCATTATGCAGTCTTTTTTAGGGGGTCTTTTTCATCCCTTTCTGTTTGTTTAACTTTTCCTTTATATTTTGATTTGATATTTCTATAACTTCCTGACCTGTAGGATTGTGTGGTATGCCTGTAATATGCTTTATATTATAATAAACAAAAACCTGTTTCATTTTATTAGAGACATATGCTGGATCATTGGCTGTCTGTATTTGTGCAGGTATACCCATGATGGTCATGATATCTAGTAAATGTGTGATTATCTAATCAGCCTTTTCTGAATGCAAAGCAGTTGCCCATTGAAAACCTGAATAGGTATCAATGGTACCATAACACGTCTATGGGAAAATAGCTCTTATATCTTTATTTGGGACAGGGCATAGAGCTGTTCTGGGCGTTACTGTGGTCTTACAGCTAGTAAGATAAGTGGTCAGAAGTGTTTACGAATACACTGGAGTTGAATCTCCGGGCCCCACATTTGGGAGAGAGCGTCATCCAGTATGTTGTCCTCCAACCTACACAGGCATGCCATGACACCAGCATGCCTCCTGTATCCTCTCTCTCTCTCTACTCTCTCATCTTTCTTTTCTCTCCCTTTCTTTCTCCCTGTCCCTCCCTTTCTTTCTTTGACACACACATGCACAGTATGATTTTAAAATTCTTTAATGTGGCTCTTAGAAAATTTTAGATTACATATAAGGCCCATGTTATGTTTCTGTTGGACAAGGTGAAAATTTGCTGGTAGAGGTAAAAGAAATACCCTCATCAAGGAGTTAGAGCACTCAAATAGCTGACACATTTGACCTTCTCACATAAACAGATAGATACACACAGAAATTTCACTTAAAAGGAAAAAGTAAATGTGTAGTGAGAAATTAGCTGTGTTTGGTCATTTTCCTCCCACTGCTACCCCATAATAATATCTTTGTCTTTTCTTTCTTTTTTTTTTCTTTTTGGAATGACTGCAAATATCGTATCATTTTGGACTGTAATTATGACTTTAAATATTGTGCATATCCAGCTGTCCTCACTCTACATAAACCTCTCTGCTTTCTTTTTAGTGCTGATGGGGCCCTTGGTGTGAGCATCAGTGCACCAGGAGGTGCCATTGCTTCTGTGCCTAACTGGACATTGAGGGGGACTCAGCTAATGAATGGGACATCAATGTCTTCCCCCAATGCCTGTGGGGGCATTGCCCTGGTACTTTCAGGTAAGAGTATTATTTACTACTCTCTTCTTTATTGTATACTATGTTTTCTGCAGTTCTTTGGTGAGAGTATGGATAGAATTGTTGATGTCCAGGACGCAAAATAAGGTATAAGGAAGAAAATGGTGCAAGGGATAATAGTCCTTTGAGTGGGTAGTCAGTCATCCAGAAAATATAATTTATCGACTGTGATTGATGATTATCAAATAAGAGTTTAGTTCTGGGGCTAAATCTATCCATAGAATATCAAAAGTAACTTTTGCTAATATGGAGCTAATTGTAAAAGGTAGACTGTAAACAAATTCAAAATGTTTATACGACTATCAGCTGAAGAATGTTATTCAGTATTAAATGGGGCATCACCAAGCCACTGCCTCAAAGTGTCCCTCTTTTCAAGTCTTACCTTCCACCCGCCTCTGTCTCTTATAACTCCCTCCTCTCCCTGATATGGATGAGCCACACTGGGGAGAAATAGCCTGCCTCCATGCCCCAGTCTGCTACAACACCTGCCAGTGTGAGTCAGACCTAGGACAGATCCTGGTTTCTACTCATTTCTCGTCATTCAAACTCACCAGATATTTCAAGACTGTATGTCTTCTCTCTGAATATTCAGCTCTCTCTACCTGCAAATCCTTTATGCCATGGTTTGGATCTGAAAACTCATGTGTTCTACAAGACTCACCTACCGTTCTTCTGGATTCTCATGGACATGAGTATAGACAGCGTCCTGAGTCTGCATCATAGACTAGCTGTTTATTTTGTTTGCATATTGCAATATTTTATGGATAACATGTTTGATGAGTTCTGAGAGGACAAACATAGTATATAGTATTTCTCCTTTAACAATGAGTAGTAGGGGGCTGGAGAGATGGCTCAGAGGTTAAGAGCATTGCCTGCTCTTCCCAAGGTCCTGAGTTCAATTCCCAGCAACCACATGGTGGCTCACAACCTTCTGTAATGGGGTCTGGTGCCTTCTGGCCTGCAGGCACACAGACAGAATATTGTATACATAAAAAATAAATAAATAAAATCTATAAAAAATGAGTAATAGGCTGGCAGATTGTTGGAACATAGCCTTCTATGTTCAAAATCTGTCTATACACTGTATTCATCTGGTACCTAGTCATTAAAGATTGTGAGCTGTAGTGAGACCTGTTCGGTGTTTTTGATTTGGTTTGCTTAAGTTCCACTGCTAATCATAAAGTGTAATCTGGTTGAAAATTTCTTTCCCCAACCATAGTGCTGAATGTACAATATTTTAAAGAAAGTGCCATTTGAATGCATCTAACGTGTCTGCTTGGTGCATTCATGCTGTCTCTACATAACCTGCATTGATATGACTGCATAGTGGCATGCAACAAATTTTTCTCTAAGTATTTGTGTGACGCAAGCAATTTAAATCAACTGTTTTGTTAATTTTTAAGAAAACATTCAGAAGTGAATGTTAAAAGAAGATTTAGCAGAAGAGGGTACATGTTATCTTGGTGAAGGGGGGTTTCAACTAGTGAGTTCATTAACATTAATTTCTTAGTTTTGTTTTTTAATTTTAGGTCTGAAAGCAAATAATGTTGACTATACTGTTCACTCAGTCAGAAGAGCTCTAGAAAATACTGCAGTAAAAGCTGAAAATATAGAAGTATTTGCCCAAGGACATGGAATTATTCAGGTATTGTTGTCTGTGTAAAAAGTATTGATAAACCATCAAGATAATGTGTATAGATTGCTCTGCGGTGCTTATTCAGCCTGACTAAACTATGGAGTTGGTCATTGTAGAACTATCAGACAAAGGGCACAAAGAGACAGTAGGCAAGAGAGAGTAGTAGCTGCACTGAAATAAAGAAACATGAGGGCATGTAGAGATTGGTCAGGCAGAAGTTAGTGAGTGGCCTTGGCTCACGTGAGAACAATTGTAAATGCAGACTACAGTGGAAAGTTGTCAAGTCGTGATTAGAATGGCATTTTTTTAAAGCGTTTAAAGGTTTGCCATCTAAGCTGTGCAGATGAGTTTAGAGAACTGAATATAGAAATTAGCTTTGCTGCTAATTACATTGATTCTTAATTTGTAATAAAATATTTTTCTTGGCCATTTATTCTTTTTTAGGTTGACAAAGCCTATGACTACCTCATTCAGAATACGTCATTTGCTAACAGATTAGGTTTTACAGTTACAGTTGGAAATAACCGTGGCATCTACCTCCGAGATCCTGTTCAGGTGGCTGCTCCTTCAGATCATGGTGTTGGCATTGAGCCTGTATTTCCAGAGAACACAGGTAAGTAGTAGGCTGGCAGTAAGCAGAAGCATTCATATTTGTGACTCGAATGAATAGTAAAGAAGAATGCTGCTTGTCTAATGCTCTAAAGCAGTGGTTCTTAGCCTTCCTGATGCTGTGACCCTTTAATACAGTTCCCTCATGTTGTGCTGATCCCCAACCATAAAGTTACTTCATTGTAACTTCATAACTATAATTTTCCTATTGTTAACAGTTGTAATGTAATTGTTTGTTTTCTGATGGTCTTCATTGACCCAAAGTGGCCGCGACCCACAGGTTGAGAACCACTACTTTATGGAGACGTTACAATTTAATTAGTGATTATTTTAAAGCTTAATAGATTTGATGGGAAATGTTAATTAGGAATCCCAGTACTGTGGCAGTTCAGGCAGCATCTTGGCTATCCAGAAAACAGTGGAGCCAGGCCTTTAGTGGCCCATAGTTTTATTAAACTTGTAATAAAATTACAGATACCTTTTGTGCAATATCTCATTCCTTCAGTAGAAGGCAGAGCTTTAGGTTAGTGTTAGAAGTAGAAGCAGCTGGGGTAGCAGGGACATGGACACTGCAGCTCTATGGCCTATAATTAAAGCTGCCATCGCTGGCATGTATGGCAGCTTATTTTATCAGACGCTCCTCTCTGCATGCAGCAATAGAAAACATCCACTAAACTCCTGTTCTTAAGGGTTAGCGGATGAAAACCTGAATCACGGAAGGACACCAAAATGTGAGGAAGACACTGTGCTTTTATTTAAGTTGTAATTTGGATGTCATGTCTAATGCATTGTCCCGCTGACCAAACTAAGTTGCTAAACTTTCTTGATAGAACATAGAACCAGGAAAAGGGGGAAATGTTAATTTAATTTTATTTTATTTTATTTTTAATTCCAGAAAACTCTGAAAAAATATCCCTTCAGCTTCATTTAGCTTTAACTTCAAATTCGTCTTGGGTTCAGTGCCCCAGCCATTTGGAACTCATGAATCAGTGTCGGCACATAAATATACGTGTGGATCCCAGGGGTTTAAGAGAAGGGTTGCATTATACAGAGGTATATTGTCATATTTTTTTTAAATTTACGCTTTGAAATGTTTTAAGAGGTAAAAGTGAACGATCCCTGGTGTGTTTTCTTTCTCCTTAAAAAACAACTATGTATTTTTTCATTTGCCAGATTCTAACTTTTCTCTATCCATTTAAGGAGTTAATTTTGCATCCTTCTGTGAAGAAGGCTGGGGAAGACATAAATAGCAAAGCCTTTTTGACCAGGCATCTCTACTTTGTTAAACATAGCTAAACCTGTACTGTGTAGCTAGCTTTACTATTTAGACAAAACATTTTTTAAACACGGCAGTTGTAAGTAAACACAGTGTCATAACATCTTTCTGCTTTAAAAGTATTTATAATAGTAGTTTTATTTTGTAGTAGAGAGTAATTAAAATGCATTTTTTTAAAAAAATGATGCCATATTGCCCATTAATTTTAGTCATGATTTGCTTATGTGAGTATTTGGACTTTGTGTTATATTTTAAGATTAGATTATTCTATGCTTGCATTATATACCCTTTACTTCCTTTTTGCAACTTTGTTCATGGATGCTGAAACAGTATTCTTTCTTCAAGGTATGTGGCTATGACATAGCATCCCCTAATGCAGGTCCTCTATTCAGAGTTCCAATCACTGCAGTTATAGCAGCAAAGTAAGTAAGATGTTTAACTTACTATTACATTTAAATTGTTAATGCCCATATGTGATACAGTATAGACTTTTGGAGGATTATTAGCCCCGAAGTAATACTAGAAAGATTATAAGACAGAAGCAGGTAATCGGGTTCTGCTCCTTTCTAGATGGCATGTAGTTAGCTATGCTGTTTGTATTAATTATGAGTAGTTGAGAGCCTTGGCATCTGCCCACACTTGACTGAAATGTTTTTATCCAGACGGTGTACCAGTGACTCCATATTGCCCAGCTGAGTCTGCCTTCATTTTGCCCGTTCCTTTATTACTCAGTAGTGATTCTTCATTTTCTTCCACTCCATGTGGCTTTACTTCCTGTGTCTGATCATCCTCTTCTTATTTTTCTAGTTGCTTTCTATATAATGAGTCTTTCTTTGTTCTACCAGCAAGCTCTCAAATAATGACATGGAGACTTGTAATTAGTTATGAAAAAGCTTGGCCTTAGCTTAGGCTTGTTCCTAACTAACTCTTATAACTTAACCCATTTATATTAATCTACTTTCTGTCACGTGGCATTACTTCTCTTCCATCTTACACCTTCTGTTTCCTGTCCTCGTGTCTCCTGTGCACCCAGGTTCTCCTTTCTCTCCCTGGAAATCCTGCCTATATTTCCTTCGTAGCTATTGGCTGTTCAGCTTTTTATCACACCAATCACAGCAAATACAACTTAATACTGTGTGCAAGTATCCCACAACAACCTTCTGTTTCCAGAATTATTTTTTTATCCTTCTTGGAATCATGGAATTCAGCTTTGATAATGTTCCTTCATGCTTCAAACACAGCAAGGGCACCCACTCCTTAAGGATCAGGTTTAGGTTCCTTAAAAAGCCCACAGTGTACACAGCTTACAATTATAGTCCCAGACAGCCTCCTGTCACTGGTTCTACCAAACTGCACATTTTTAGCCAGCTCCCTGATCCTGTTTCCTTAGTTTTGATGCATTTTGTACTATTGCTTCCTTTGCCTCATTTTCCTGTCTTTTAAATAACCAGACTTGTTTCTGGGCATCCTAGGTGAAGGGAGTTCCTTCTCTATGCCCATTAAAACCTTTTACCAGCTCCTGGACAGGCTTTGGCTAATGTGTTCCAAGGTTTTAAAATTTAATTTATATTGTTTGATTGTGAGTCCTCTGTAGATATAAACTGTGTTTTACACATTCTAAATTTAATACTGTTTGGGGGGTTGTTTGAGTTAATTATGGAATAGGCCTCAGCCAGTGAGGTCTATAGCATAAAATTGAAGAGATTAAATTTAAAACATGGGAAAATTGTATCTTAGTTAAACTCTCAATTACATATTTTGTATACATCCAGTTGGACTTTAGAAAAGACTTTCAATAATACGCTGTTGAGGAAGTTTCCCCAGGTTCACTTTTAGGCTTTAAGCCCTTTTCTATTTTCCCCTAACAATTCCTTTCTGAAGCTTGCTGTATTAGATGGTTTTTCTCTCCCCATCAGTTTTTATAGATCAGAAGGTCATGTTTTACTCATCGGCATATTTTTAGCTATACATCACAGTGCCTCATACATAGTAGGTACTCATTTCTTTTTGGTAAAACTGAGGACAATGTGACTGCAGCATGTATTTTATTTCTAGCACACATAGTTACACATTTGATGCTTAGGTTTCTTTGATTTCTTAGGAAAGTAGTTCGTCTTTGGAGCATCTTGAAACGTAAACAGGGGCTTAGTTTACTATCTGTTTCACCTGTAATAAGACTACTACTGACACAAATATAATTCGATTTTAATATTTAGAAATCACTAGTTGAGTATCTGGTAATGAGAAAATCCTGTGAGTTTTGTAAACTTCCTTTAAAAAAACAGGTGAGAGCCTAAGCATTTCACTGTTTTTGTTACAAGGTATAAAAGTAGGTTAGTAGAATCATCTGTGTGCTGCTGTCAGGTTATAGCTGCTGCTGTGTTACATGATGAAGTAGTATTGTGCTTACTGTTTATCACCAACTTATTGCAAGCTCAATCCAGGGTTTACTTCTAGCGAACTGTACTCTTGCATATGTTAGGAACATCTAGAATGCCAATGACTTTATTGTTTACACATAGCTTTACTGTTAGAGTATCATATTTAATATATATATTTTTTTTAATTTTCAGAGTAAATGAGTCATCACATTATGATCTAGCCTTTACAGATGTACATTTTAAACCTGGTCAGATTCGAAGACATTTTGTTGAGGTTCCTGAGGGTGCAACCTGGGCTGGTAAGTAAAATGTGACTGTGACCTTTTATTTTGTTAATGTATTTGAGAATTTGCACACTGGTAGTATTGCACTATTGCTGTGTTGATTTCCTTCTAAGGGTTCTCAGGAGTTACTTCCAAACGTTATCTTTTTGTATTCTGTGTCTATGCTAGGCCCTTAGAGGAAGACTGCTTGCCTTTTCTCCTATAGAATACCTTGTCTAAACTCTGACTGACTTATTGAGAAAGCAGTAGCGTGAAATATCTTTACTGATACTGTCAATAAGAATAGATGGTTATAGAGTGCTTCCTCTATGTTAGGTCAGCCTTTGTACTCTTAAGAGTTTGGTGCACAGAAAGCTACTTGGGGCTGTAATTGTGAGTTGTCATTGTGGGCTATTTTAAGACCAAGTTGTGGCAGGGCTTAGTACTGCAGTATTTACATAAAGCCCCTTGGGGTTGTATAACTCAAGGCTTTGATAAAATTCAGTGATAGTACTAAAGAATAAAAAAACCTTACCCGCAGAAATTACTCTTGTTTTTGCCCAGCCTTTGCAGTTTACTGAGTCTGTTTTCTTTAATTAAAAAGAAGAAAAAACATTGTTTAGTGATAAATCAGTAAATATAATCCCCTTAGGATTTATTTATTTGGTGTTGAAAATATTCCAGGGTTGGGTGGAGGTTATTATTATAAAACATTATTGAATGATATAGAATGAGCATGTTTCCACATCATTTCACAGGGTTAGATTACAAAATATTGTCAGAATGCCATATATGTACCCAGAGCAATGGATTGATTTCCCCTCTGTGCCCTCTTGTCTCTAAGAAATAAAATGAACTGATCCTTGCTTCAGTACCCTGGATCAGAACAAATGTTCTTTAAATAATCTTCCTCCTGATTTTGGTTTACCTCTAGCCTTGCAGTACAGTAAAGCTAAGTGGGTGTGGTTCTGATGACGATACTTTGGAGAAACTACTAGGCATACATACAATAGGGAAAGAATAGGAAGAGAATTTAGACTTGATGAGTAGGGATTGCTAAAATTATAATCGGTTTATTGGGAATTAGTTTGTTTTCTGACTAAAATGAGAGAAAAGAGAGATTTTAAAGGCTCTGGTTAGGATAATTGTGTGTAGATCCAGAAGTAGCTTCGTTTTTTCCTACTGTCTGAAGTTAGGATTGCTGTTCACTTAATAATGGTTTATTTCTTAGAGATTATCATGTATACACATACTCCTTTTTGAGGAAGCTTGCAGCTTTCATTTGAAAATACCATTTTAGGGACTGGAGAGAAGTATGGTTAAGAAGTATGGTCTTCCAGAGAGACCTGGGTTTGAAACCCAGAACCCACATGGAGGCTTCCAACCTTTGTAGTTCCAGTTCCAGCGTAGCTGTGACTTCAGTCCTCTGCAGGCACCAGACATGCACATGATGTGCAGAATAATGTACATGCGTACAAAACCTTCATATATCAAATAAAAATAAGTCTATAAGTAATAAAGAAAATATTGTTCTATTTTTATTATTCCCTAAAAAGTCAAAGTTATTAAAAAACATTTTGTGATCATTTTAATTCTTAACCAGTTTAAAATTTACTTTCTTTCTTTATTTTAGAAGTTACTGTGTGTTCATGTTCTTCTGAGGTATCAGCAAAGTTTGTTCTTCATGCAGTGCAGCTTGTGAAGCAGAGAGCATATCGAAGTCATGAATTTTATAAGTTTTGTTCCCTTCCAGAAAAAGGGACACTGATTGAAGCCTTTCCTGTCCTGGTAAGTTTCCTGTCCAGGTTCAGATTCAGAGTACTCCCTTTTCTTTTGACGTGGGCTAAGACTTTGTACTTTGTGCCTAGAGTATGTAAGAGATTCATATTTTGTTCATACCTCACAGATGAGGTAGGATGAAAGGTAGTTTAATGAAGAATACTGAAAACCAGGGCTGGAGAAATGGCTTGGGGGTTAAGAGTTCTTGCTGCTCTTGTAGAGTACTTTGCTTTGGTTCAGAACCCCCACATGGCGAGCAACTTAAAACCAACCACATGTCATGCCAGTTCCCTCTCTGACCACACTGGGCAAGCACCACATGCAAGTGGAACACTCATATACATAAACAACCTTTAAAGAAAAGAGTACTGAAAACCAAGCCAGTTATCATGCTTAACAGTAAATCCTAGTATTTAGGAGGCAGAGGTAAGGAGATCACTGAATGTTCCAGACAAGCCTGATTTACATAGTGTGAATCTATGCCGATAAATAAAATGTAAGTTGTGTTTCAAAAGTGAATTTTACTCCTCTACTCTCTCCTTAAAGTTCTATGATGGAACCCAGGTCTGTGCATCTCAGGCAAGTGCTCTATAACTGAACTGTACCCCAACCAATATTCCTATCTCTTTGAACTCAGATACTTCAAAGAAAAGTTGTAGTCATGTGCTGCTTTGTATCCGGACCTTCATTCTGCATTGTTAGCACATAGTGCTGCCTGCAGATTGTTTCCTTATGTGAGACTTTTCTACAGTGATCTTACTAATGTCCCCCTGTTGTGTCTCTGTTACTTTTCTGTGGGGCAGTGTCAGCATTCATTCATCTCTTTAAATGCACTAGTCCAGCAGTGCTCGGATACACTTTTCAGTTTTTCATAAGAGGAAGACGTGACTATAGCTACTTCAATTGCCAAGTGGCTGTGAAAACAAAATTTATTCATGCCTACTGAGGATGCTTTATAAATTTTATAGTATTCTTTCACATCATTAATGTAAATATCTTTAAATTGGTCCTACGTTTTTTAATTATTAATGATTTAAAAAGTGTTGGATTGTTAATAACTATTTAAATGCCTTGTCTATACCCACCCGTGCAATTATAATTTGTTGAATGCCTAGCATAAATGATAAAATCTTTAGTTTTCTTGCTACAAATAAAAATTTTGTTTTGAAACAGGTAATATTTGATGGTATGAAGAATTAGAAAACAGATTTATTCTTTAACATTCTTGTTTTTATTTGCAGGGTGGAAAAGCCATTGAATTTTGTATTGCTCGTTGGTGGGCAAGTCTTAGTGATGTCAATATTGATTATACCATATCATTCCATGGAATAGTGTGTACTGCACCACAGTTAAACATTGTAAGTATAACATTCTCATCATTTTTAGTGTAATTTGTGTTATGAAAAATAATTTCTGTGGTAGATGTAAACCTTAGTAGGGAACTAATCAAAAATCAAATAAATCTATATATATTCGTTCATGAGTATTTAAATATTTCTACTACATAAACTTATTTTAGAGTCAAAGTATTGTCTTAATGTTTGAAAAATTAATTTTTAAATATCTTTTGTAGCATGCATCTGAAGGAATCAATCGTTTCGATGTTCAGTCCTCCTTAAAGTATGAAGATCTGGCTCCTTGCATTACTTTGAAGAGCTGGGTCCAAACACTGCGGTATCTATCACTGTTTTAAGAGTTACAAAAGCTGAATGTTAATAGGAACAATGTGAGGTTTTTGGGGTGTTTTGTTTGTTTTATTTCTAATTTTTTATCTGTGCTGCTAGCGATAAAAAAATCCGGTTTGATTTTGCAGCCTAGAAATCCTCTTGGGTTTCCAAAAGGTGGCTCAGCATTGCTTTCTACCCTCGCTGATCCCATCAGCGCCTGCTGTCACTGTATGTTGACCATTTCACTTGTTTGTTGACATAAATAATCAGTTGAGACTGAGACAGGAGAGCAGCAAGTTCACGGCTAACCTGGAGAAGTTAGTGAGACCCTGTCTCTTCTTAACCGTAGAGTGGTCACTCTCCATGCATAACACCCTCAGTTTAATCTCAGCTATTACAGCAAAGCAAGTTAACAGTGCCCAATTTTTATTTTGTGAATGCATGGTTCACTGTTGGTAAAAATTCAATATCAGAAAATCCCATTGACTGGTAGAAGAAATTTGTCTCCTGAGTGTATATGCCATAACTCCTTGTGGAAGCAGGAACTTGCAGTCTTGGTGTTCTGCTGCTAATACCTCGGCGGTGTCATTTCCTCAGGACAAGGGCTAGCTATATCCTTGGCCTGTGACGTGGCCCATACTGTGCTTATGCAGCAGCACCAGCAGGTGAGGGTGCTGGGGAATGTCTGGATCAGAGCTGTTCTTTCACTGTTGTTCGTAGTCATCACCCGAGTGCTGGGATTTGGCTATGCTAAGAGCTCTTTGGTAACATTTTCAAATGGTTTTGATGATAAATTTTTGTAATATTGCAGCGATTTAGTCAATATGGGGTACATATTAATAATTAAAATATATGGTTTACTAAAAAAGGCAGTTTCAAGAGTAATCGTCTCAGCTGGCATACTTAACTGCTTTCTCTATATTGCTAAATGAAGTCTTGAATTAATTCAGTGATGCAGTTGCCTTATTACAGCCCAGTAATTGCAAAAACCAGACCTTTAGGATCAAGAGATGTTTTGCCAAATAATCGCCAACTTTATGAGATGGTTCTGACATATACCTTTCATCAGGTAAGTGTTTTCTAGTAAAATACACCTGTACAGGAATCTTCCATTTTATAGTCTATGAAATCACAGATGGAAAGTCATCTCCTGTCTTTGAGTCTTAGGGTTTTTTTAATAATTTATTGGGGGTTTTTTTGGTTGATATGACAAACAGCAGAAGTAAAAATGCCTAAAGGAAAAAGTTGTTACTCTGACACACTGTTTCAGAGGGCTTAGCCTGTGCTCCGTTGGCCTCTTTTTTTCTGGGCCTGTAGTCAGGTAATACACAGTGGCATCAGGAACATTTAACGAGGCTGCTCGACTCACAGGACAGGAAGCAGAGAGCAGGGGACCAGAAACTAAAAATTAGAGCACGCCTGTGGCCACCCAGCTTTCTCCAGCGAGGCCCTATCTCCTAGGATTTCAACCATCTACCACACAGCATCCAGCATATATGGGAGATATTGTCTATCCTCACTACAACACAGCATCCAGCATATATGGGAGATACTGTCTATCCTCACTACAGCAATTCCAGCATATATGGGAGATACTGTATATCCTGACTACAACAATTCCAGCATATATGGGAGATACTGTCTATCCTCACTATAGCAATTCCAGCATATATGGGAGATACTGTATATCCTGACTACAACAATTCCAGCATATATGGGAGATACTGTATATCCTGACTACAGCAATGCTCCATGGGTAACACCTGGCCTGATTGCCCTCTGAAGAATCAGTAGTGAAAGTAATTGAGACCATTGTAAATGTTGGGTCATGGGGATTTTTACAGTGAATGAGATTTCAGTTCATTTTATGTTTGCTTTGTTGAAACATGTAAATTTAGTTTTCATGCTACAGAATGGTAGGTTAGAGTTAGGGTTAGATTCCAATTTTATAAAGAGATTAGAGTATATATGTTGGAACTATATATGTTAGGAATGAGTGTGTGTGTGTGTGTGTGTAGGAAGAGCACTAGGTTTGTATTTTTTAAAGTTTACAAAAGTTAATTTATTTAATGCCAAGATAGTAGCTATCCTGTACTTTGAAAAAAAATGTTTATAAGAATGTATTTTGAATACTTTTTAATGAAGCAGTATAATGGTATTATAAATTATATATAAACCATGACAAGTAATTGTTCTTTTTTTCTTAATAGCCTAAGAGTGGAGAAGTAACACCTAGTTGTCCACTTCTTTGTGAATTGTTATATGAGTCAGAATTTGACAGCCAACTCTGGATTATTTTTGACCAGAACAAAAGACAAATGGGCTCAGGCGATGCCTATCCACATCAGGTATAAGTTGTAAAAAGAATTAATCCAAATTTCTTGTTAAATTAAAACACTTTGCTCTGGTAGTCATTAAGGGACCGATGCTAGAGGACGTTGCTTACAAACACTGCCAGCAGAGTATTTTTAGTGGAGGAGGACGGACTGCAGCCAGGACTTTGCACAAGCTCAGCATGCACTCTGTCAGGAGATTAGACCTGCTGTCCCAATATAGCTCTTTGTTGTACTTCTCCCTCCTACCCACGGCTTCTGCCTATTTAAAGAGAGATCATGAATGAGGAGTGTGAGACTAAAGCGGTCCCAGGTCTGAGTGGAACTCTGGGGTCACCTGGTGGTTTCAGTGTATTAATGCCATCAGCTCGGAAACTGTACTGAGCATTGAACTGCATGCCAGGCACTGTGCTTTCCACAGCCACTGAATGGAAACAAAGAATCTCTTGGCATGTGACTACTTGGAAATTTCATCTCTAACTCAAATTGTATTTGAAGAAATGAGACATTTTTCCTGAAATGCTCGTGATTTTTTTTGGTGAATAGTGAAAATTTATGGAAGTTGTTGCATTTGGTCATTTAAGGAGTTATCCCAGTTTTCCCCCGTCAAACTATAGAATGGAACGTTGCAAGGCATACTTGAGTTACCTCTCCTGTCTTCTCAGAAGACACTGCTTCTGCAGAGTACAGCATCCCTATTCCATGAACATGTTAGCATGGCCGAATGTAGCTTTCTATTCCTTAATTTCTATTGGCTCTCTGTTTTCCCTGCTTGTCATAAAGAGATGTGACACTTCGGTTAAAATTCAAAGTTTGCATATACATGAATATATATTTTAGAAAATCTGCAGCAACTCAATTTCACTTCTATTTGTGTTTCTGATGACCCATGAACAAAAATATTGCTTTTCTTAGTTGTGTATAAATATTGGTTATGTGAGTGTGTGGCTATCCTGTGGTGGAAAGAATGAGGACACTGGGGTCACACCTTGCTTGAGCTCCTTCATTCTTTACTCTCTGTGTGTCTCTGGGCAAGCCTCTTGATATTCCTGATCCTGCGTGCTCACTAGCACCCTAGACATTTTTGTATAGATAATGTCTTGTACCTTGTGCACATTCTATAAATGGAAATGTCTCTTTTATCCTTTTATTGTCATTTTATTGAACTAAACTTTTTCCAAATATTTTCTTTTTTAGTATTCTTTGAAACTGGAGAAAGGAGATTATACAATTCGACTACAGATTCGTCATGAGCAAATCAGTGATTTGGATCGTCTTAAAGATCTTCCGTTTATTGTTTCTCATAGGTTGTCTAATACTTTGAGCTTAGATATTCATGAAAATCATAGCCTTGCACTTCTAGGAAAGAAGAAATCAAGCAGTTTGACGTTACCACCTAAATATAACCAGCCATTCTTTGTTACTTCCTTACCTGATGATAAGTAAGTGATGATGTTGATGAATGATGTTGTGGTTCATATGTTAGTCTAAATTTATAGTTTACTAGCATTGTAGTCTGAAGTTATTTTTCAGTTTTATTTTTGAAAATTTGTACATGGGAAATATTTCAGTATGGAATTATTTTGATGATTTTCCTCTAAATATTTTTGTGAAACTTTTTCTTTTGTTGCTTTTTCCCTTTTTAATTTTCTCATTAGAATACCTAAGGGGGCAGGACCCGGATGCTACCTTGCAGGCTCCTTGACACTGTCAAAGACTGAGCTTGGGAAGAAAGCTGTAAGTACTAGTGTTCTAACTGAAAGTACCTGTTAACCCTGCCCATCTCTTTGAAGATGGCCTTAAAAGGCAAGCTTCAGATGGATAAAGGAGAAACCAGGGGGGTGCAGGGTAATTGTTGCTTTTCTTTTTCTTGAGCTATTAGTGAAGGTGAATTAATATTTGGTGTCTATTTAAATGTGTCATTGAAAAACAGTTTATATTCTTTCCCATAACCTATACCTCATGTCCTGAACCTATTCTGACTCAGTACCTAATCTTCCTGAGATCCAGGTCATAATTGGCTGAAATAATTGTAAAATACAGCATACCTTACAATTTTGATCACCATATTGTAGAGATTGGAATGAGTCAGATTCTCTTCAGCTGTTTATAAAAACCAATCTTAAGGAATTTTTGCCAATGGATATTGGCTTTCATGTTTGTGCAGACTTGTTGAGATCTTGCATAATTATGTGGGCAGATGTAATGTTTCTTTTGGTAGTGTGTTTTTTTAATTTATTTATTATTATTATTAAAAATTTTCCACCTCCTCCCCTCCTCCCAATTC
>LOJH01030003.1:3956-17244 GCA_001685095.1 Ellobius talpinus
CTCTCTGTCTCTCTCTGTCTCTCTCTGTCTCTGTCTCTCTGTCTCTGTCTCTGTAGAGACAGAGGTCTCTCTCTCTCCTCTCTGGGTTTTGTATAGGGGTGTATTTGGTTGGATTTTGAAACAGGATGTCACTCTGTAGCTCAGGCTGGCCTCCAGTTTATGATCCTCCTGCCTTGGCCCTCCAGCACTGGAATTACAAGTATGTGTCACTGTGGCTAGGTTTTGTACTGAGCAGTTGTTAATCCAGTACACAGAACTTGACAGGAAGGAGGAGGTAGGTGCACATACACAATTTTATAGAAGGTAAGGCCTCCCATATGGAATACTGACCTGGCTGGCATTCATTAACTCATCATTGCCTTCTGACTGTGGGCTCTCCACTCTTGACTGCTTTCACCTGCAAACCAGCTGGAAAAGCACAGAGACATCTCCAGGTCCGCTGGGCTGTCAAAGGAATTCCTCATCACCCAGCTATAAAATCCCACCCCAGTCCTTGTCTTGGAAATTCTGCTACACAAACCTAGTGTGGGCTTTCTGGTGGGTGACACTCATTGCCCATCACAGCCTCTGTTGACGATGGAGGGAAAAGGACCTTCAGGAAGTCTCCATCCCTCAGCTCTCTCCAGAGAGAGACCCACCCTCTCTGGGTCCTAGCTCACCCAGCATCTGGAGCAAGAGACTTTGTGACATCTAGGGATCTGTCCTGGCACCGGGAGCAGGAGCTCACCACACGCTATCACCATAGAGAACTCAAAATGAAGGCTTCCTTAATGGGAAGGTAAATGGCAGGCTCAGGCTTCCTATATTTAGCCCTTCCTGAGAGCAGCTATTTCAGGCGATGTGTGAATGGAAGCAGGCAGCCTGGATTTGGAGCGCAGAGAGAAGCAGTGAAAATGTGACCTAAAAAAGACAGATCCCAGCAGAGCAATCCCAGACCATGTGTGCAAGACGAATCCTCATTGATTAGCGGAAAGCCCAGCCTGCCTTGAAGACAGGAAAGGAAAGGGAGGCTTCGGTTTTGATGGTGGATGCCTGGGAGGGGACCATCTCCAGCTTCTGCCTGGAATAGCTTTCTCCAGGGAACATTGCAAGCACATGGAGAACTCACTCTGGGACAGTATGGCGCGAGGTCGTGTAAGTATTTGTGGGCCTCGCCCAATCCGAAGAGATGATTCCTAACTTCCAACCGTGGTTGAGGGAACTGGCGAATCACTCTGCCCCAGTCGGTAACTCTGACATTATTCTCTCGCTCCACCTGGAAAGGCTGAACTGCCTCCAACAGAAAACAGAGCCCTGCTCCAAAGACACGGCAAAGCTCATTTACTCAAAGGTGATTAGGAAAACAAATGTCAATTAAGAGGCGTCTTCAATTCTTTGAGTGTTCTGGGTAATTTAATTCCCTGCTTGACTTAATTAAGCTCTAGCCAGTAAAGCTTTTCCATTAAAACTTTCCATATATATATATATATATATATATATATTCATCCTTGATTTGTGAACCCAATTTAAGTTTTCACCAATGGTGCCTGGAGATGACTGGTGTGAAAATAACGTCTCATCATCTGAGGACACATAGTTCTTCTACTAATTAAGGCTGCAAGGACATCTCTTGCTGCTGCAGTGGGATGTTCCTGAGTCTCAAGACATTTGTAACTGGCAACCAATGAATCCTTTCACTATGGGGAACCAAGCAGACCTGCTCATTGTGGTTACCTACCTATTCCAATAGCTAGGAATAACTGGATAAAATAGCAATAATTATGAGATGGGGAGGGTGTTGCAAGGCAGACAGGAACTGTAGGGAGTGATGTGCAGACAGCATGGCCAGAAAGCTGTTCAAAAGACTTCTAAATAGTAAAGTTTCTGTGATTTTTCTCTCTGCACAGGTCAAATTTTACACTGCAGACCTTCAAATAGCAGGTAGCCCTGGGCAGGGTTTGCTTGCTTCTTCCGAAGGCTCAGATGTGGCAAGCTAGCACCCAGGACTTTGTGTAGTCTTTAAATGAACCTCATACCCACTTTGCAGATTCTGATAAGCCTCATTCTGCAGAACCACAGAGTGTAAGCTAAGCATTGCCGCTCAGTCAGTGGCAGAGTCAGGACTATCCTTTCTTGTCTGCTTCTTAGTTTTGAAAAAGTTGCATTTTATTTCACAGCTGTCTGTAGAGTAAGAAAAATGAAAAGGAGGCAGGGACAAATGCTAGAGGCTTTGTCCTTACTTAATTGCCTGAGGGAGGAGTTGTACAGAATTAAAAAGGAATAAAAAAAAGAATTTGCCTGCCCTGCTGTTTTATCTGTGTCTTACCCCCCTTCCCTCTCCCCTGTCCTCGCCTGGGGTATCTCCTTCCTTTCCACCAATAAGGAAAACTTCCTAGGAAACATCTAGGCAGGTTTCTGTTTCTATTCAAGATGGGCTTAAAGTCCACAGCCTCCAAGGTCACATGACTGCAGCTTGCAGAACAACTGGTCCAGGCCCTGCCACTCAGATTAACCCTTAAAAACTAGGAGCAAGTGAATGGGCAGATGGTTCAGTCAGCAAAGGGCAAGGACCCAAGATCAGATCCTCAGACACCCACATAAAAACCCAGGCAAGCACGGTGGAACATAGAAACACACCTGTAACCTGATTTCTTAGCCCTCTGTGTCGCAGTGTGTGTGACTTAAATGTCTTTCTGCTATTTAAAAAAAATGTTTGATCCTTTCCTCCCATTGGAGCTCATCAATTTAAACTTAAAAACATTATCTCACATTTATTCTGTTATAAAAAAAAGAGGGAGCGATCTTGAGGCAGAAGGGATAGCTTAGTAGTTAATATGGGTGCTGTGCAAACTTGAAATCCTGAATCGGAACCCAGAACTTATGGGGTTTGTTTTTGTTTTGTTTTGTTTTTTAAAAAAATGGACAGGATTAATAAGGAGGTGAAGACAGGATGATCCTTGGGGCTCCCTAACTGACTAGTGCAATTGACAATCCCCAGGTTCCAATCATAGACACTGTCTCAAAAAACAAGGTGGTTGGCTCCTGAGACAATACCTGGGGCTGGCTTCTGACCTCCACAGGCATACACACACATGCGCACACACAAATACACAAAATAAAAACCCAAACCTCTTTCCAGCCAGTGTCATAACTGAGCTTTATTGGAACTGGTTTCATGGGTTGGGGCCATCACTGCAGCTAGGACTTTGTGTAAGGTGATCATACAATCTGTCAGACATAACCAAGTATGAAGCCAGAAGAGCAAGTGCCTGATGTGGGAGCCTGTGTCAGCATCTCGCATGCCAACGGTCACTCTCCGCAGGTATCTGATTGACACAAGGTCTTTGTGGGCTACTGAATCCCAGGATGTGGCCTGTAGGAGTTCCACATGCCCCTTTGGCTATGGTATTTCCAGACAGCTTGTGTAGGACCAACACTTTACAAACTTGGGGCAGGGAGGAATATCACAGCGCAATTTTAAAATATTTAAGACATTTTTGTGTTCTACAAAGAATGAGCAGTTCTCAAATATTACAAATAGTGAAACAGATATACTAGCTTATGGATAGATAGAGATAAATATATACAATTTACTACTTTATACTTCAAAAGTGCAGGAAGATAAATTACATAATATATATAATTTTAGATCTAGTGGACAATTGGATATTGCTCTTTGTTGGACTTGATGCATTGGATGCATGCCCATGGCTTGTCACTGAATGGAGAGGGGACTGGTGGGGATTAGGGAACTCACGGAGCCCCATGCTTAACCCCAGAGTGCCATCTTCAAAGCAATATTTCAAGTTTTATAATGAGCTAGGGCTGGATCAGAAGGTTCCAGTCCCATGTACAACGTAGGATGTCACCAAGAATCTCAGCTTTATGACTTAGGATGGGACCAAAGCAAGGCTGAAAGCCATTGGCCCAATAGCACTGCACCCTCAGCTCCTGAGTCAGAGGGACATTTGCAAAAAGAGATGTTGAGATAGGTGCCCAGGGCTCAGCTCGATCTAGAGGAGAAAAGCAGTGTCCGAATGAAGCCCAGCGAGGGAGGCTTTAGCAGCCTCCCAACCTCTAAACTCACAGGCAGAACAGAATGGAATGAGGACTGTGAACGGAATAACCACAAGATTCTCATGGCGATGAAGACCAAAATACTTAGGAATATGGACACTGACTTAAAGATCTCAAAGAACCCTGACGTGGTCGCTGGGAATAGCGAAGTTTGTAGCAACGTTCCTCCTAAAGTGGCTCCTGTCAGTGAGAGAGGCAGGGTTTTACTAACTGTGAAGGGATCACCAGAAATATATATATATATATATATATATATATATATATATCTCCTATGTCAGCCACGGAGTCATGGCCTTGCCTTCACTAATCTCACACCTAAATGGTAAGGTGACACATTTCCTCTGAGAACAGAAATAGGGAGAAATGGAACAACAGATTACAGGCATTCTAGGAAACAAAACAAAACAAAACAAAACCTCCACAGCTCAATCTTCCTGTAATAGGGAATGGCTTTAGGGAACAGAAAGAGCCAACAGAAGAGACTCAGAGGGGGCCCAGAATGGGTCTGCACTCATGGTTGACTCCTGGGCTTCCTCATTTTTCAGGGTGGCTGCTCACCCAGGTCCCCAAGGATTTTGTTCTAGAAGTCCACAGAAATGGTAAGATCACTGAGCCATATGGTATCCTGAGGGACCTTCCCAACCCTCAGCATGTCGCCAGGGTGAGTGATGATTGACAGAGCAGAGTGGGCCAGGCCAGACAAGGAGACTGAATTCTAGAGGCCTGAAGGAAACAAAGGAGTTTGAATACAGTGTGCTTTGGAGGCATAGGTGGAACAAGAGGCCTACCACAACACGCCAGCATCGGGAGCTCTGCACAGAGGCCATAGGGCCACTATATAGGCCTCCCAGTGCTGCAGTCCTCTACCTGCTGACTGGGCAACGGTAAGATGGCTAAGAGAATGGCTAAGCCAGCACCTGAGGCCAGCATGGGTTTGTCCCACCAGGTGAGTCAGGAGCTCCTTCTCATTGGCTGTGGGAGCAAGAATTTTCAAGAACCAAAAACCCAGTCAGACTCCAGGATGGCAGGCAAATTGGACTAAGCTGAGGGCATTGTGCCCATAAAAGAGAGAGCAGTCTATCTGTAGCTGGCATGGCCTCTGCTGCCTCAAGCCATGGCTGGTTTGTTCTGAGGAATCCAGGGTACACACACAGGCATTAGGAAAGAACCGGTTCTGGGGTGCACACCACACTGAGGAACTTAAGAACATTTAACAAGGAACAGGGGGGAAATTAATATTAATTAAATGCATCTTCTAGCAATCTACTTCCAATATAGATAAGTAGTTAAAAACACAGTGAATGACGTCTGTTTCTGAGTATTTTGTTGAGGTGCAGCGTGTAGCATCTGCAGGCTCATGTCGTTTAGAAAAATGGGTGTGCTTTTGGTTATTAGATGCTCTTGGCTGGCTGTTTCCCAGCTGGGTACACATGGAGTTATTTAAGACAAGAAAGCCATCTTAGGGGAGGGGAAGGTGGGAGTCTAAAAAAATGCCTACTTTATTCACTTTTATTTAAAAATCTGAGGGCTGGGAGAAGTGGCCACCCTTGAAGGTCAAAAGAAAGAAAGTTCATGTTTCTAGGACTCTCAAAGTATCACACACACACACACACACACACACACACACACACACACACGGGCGTTATTGCGATGTTTGCATGATGTCACAATGTCCTGCCCCAAAAACTGAAGAACTGCTGGCACAGCATCATGCCATAGGTGCCCTTGCCTTGCATGTGAAGTGTGTACAATTGACAGACTGGCACAGTACTTGTGAGAAGACTTTGAGGAAGTGAGGGAATCCCCTCGTTGTGTGCCAGTGGGAACAACATGAGCATCATTTGGAGGGGGCTATGGTATTTTGTCTTTAATCCCACTAAAAATGCATTAACAGGAACCACTAGGGTCCACAGGTCTATGTTGGACCCATTGGTTTCTTGCCTCCTTTGACTGCCTGCTGCTTCCCCAAAGATGTTAATGGCTTCTGAACTAAGTTTCCTGGTGTGGGATGGTACCAGTAGCTAAGGGCTAGCCTGCTGTCACACATACACACACACACACACACACACACGCATGCATTACACAGTACTCTCAGTTTCTCCTGTATCCACAGCTCTGAGTCCCCTCGCCTTCAAATGGCTAAAGCCCGCTCAGGACTGGCCTTGGTTTCCAGGGATGCTGAGAGCATAGCAGATTCAGCAACTCCTGAGGGGTGCGCTGCTGGGGGTATGGAATGCCTCTTGAGGACATTGCAGGGTGTGTCACAGCCAAATGCAATGTTTAACACGTGGGCATCAGACATGCTGCCCTGACGACAGTGGGGTTCACAGCGGGTGGGGGAGGAAGAGAGATGCCCTAAGGGCAGCAGCTCCTTCTACGTGGAAGCCTCTCACATGACCACACACTTGCCCTTGAGCTTCTCCTTCCGTTTCTGCTGCTTGCTCTTCTTGCCGTCGATCTGGAGGCTCACGGCCCTGCGCTTCTCCAGATTGAGCAGTTCCTGAAAGAGTTCCTTGACGTTGTGGTTGAGCTTGGCCGATGTCTCCATGAAAGCACACTTCCATGTGCGTGCCAGGGCCTCTGCCTCACTGCTCTGCACCTCACGGTTGGGGCTCTCATCACACTTGTTCCCTACCAGCATGATGGGGATGCTCTCCACGTCCCCCTTGATCTCACAGATCTGCTCATAGATGGGCTTGAGTTCCTCCAGGGACTGCCGGCTGGTGATGGAGTAGACCAGGATGAAGGCATGGCCTTTGGAGATGGACAGCCGCTGCATGGCAGGGAACTGGTGGCTCCCAGTGGTGTCGGTGATCTGCAGGGTGCATATGCTCTTGTCACAGCTGATCACCTGCCGGTAGGTGTCTTCCACAGTTGGAATATAGCTCTCCCGGAAGGTCCCCTTGACAAACCGCAAAACGAGGGAGCTCTTGCCAACACCACCTGCCCCAAACACGGCCACCCGGTAGTCATTGCTCTGTTCTGGCATGTTGCTTCAGAACTCCAGCTACTGACCAGGAAGTACCTAGCAAAGAAGCAGACATTGAGAGAGTTCATTTGAAAATCCCAAAAGCATGGTTTTGCCTTATTTAGCTGAAGAACATCAGGTGATGAAGTTTGTCTTCACTATTGCCACCTGAAAACCATTCCAGATTCCATTTATCTGTTCCCACAGTTCAAAACCCAAATCCCTTCAGCTAGTCCTCAGTTTCCCAGAAGGCAGATAATTTACTTTTAGGTTAACTGGAGCCATTCTATTCTTCTATATTGATTGACTCTGAGCATGTTTGCTAACACATGGGCCTTTTACCCAGGAAGAAGATAGAGCCAGCCTAATACAGGCAGAATGACGGCAGACCGTGGGGGATGAATAATTGACCTCATGTACAAAGTCACAGTACTATTTCATACACAACATGCTAAGCCTAAGAATAAAGTGGGATAGAGCTGGGGAGATGGCTTGGTGTGTGAAGAGCTTGCTGCTCAAGCCTAAGAACCTAAATTCAGATCCCTAGCCCCCACGCAAAAGTCAGGCATAGTGGCATAGGTCTGTAACCCTAGCACTGGATGGGGTGGGAGTGGAGACAGGTAGATCCATGAAGCTCACTGACCAGCTAGCCCAGCTAAATGTGTGATCTCTGGGTTCAATGAGACACTGTCAGAACAAGAGAGAGAGAGAGAGAGAGAGAGAGAGAGAGAGAGTTGGCCATGCTCCGGTGATGCCCCACATTCATGTATATATTCATAGCAGATATTGGACAACAGATTGAAAAAAAGGAGAACATGAAGTTGAAAAAAGGGAGTAAGGCAGGATTCAGAGGAGTTGGGGTGGGAGAGACACGTGATTGAAATGCATTGCATACATGTATGAAATTCTCAAAGAATAAAATTAAATTATGAATAAATGAAATGGCAAATGAAAGAGAAAGATACCCAATGTCAAACTATGACCATCTCATGAATTCACGCATATGTGCATGTATACTCTAACACATGTGTGCCCAAATATGTACACAATGCATACATAACACACACACACACATCTGGTCTACCCTCTTTCCAAATTCTGGGAGGAATAAATAGACAAAAGGAAAGTTCTCAGTGTGTGGTATTAAGCATTATTAGTGTTTCTAGCAGCCCATGAAATCCTCCGCCTCTTAGAGATGTTACCATTACCATTAATGGTAATGGTATCGTTACCATTGTTGAATAGTGGCCACACTGGAAACAAGGGGAAAGGAATGCTGTGTCCCCAACATCATATAGCACAGAGAGACAGCATGGGCATCTCCAGGCTGCCATAAGCAGGTCTGGCCACGTTGTCTTGGGTATCGCTCAATTCACAGTATAAACTCTGTCTTCTGGAGAAGACTTAAACATTAACTAACAAACTTGAATGTTCTCGTCATTGATCTAAAACAAGTATTGCTTTATGTTTTAGACATTGTATAAGTAATTTGCATTATGAGTACAGTAGAACAATGCAGGTATATTTCATCCATGAAGCTTTCCCCGCAAGTATTACTCACAAGTAGAAAAGGTATCTAAATGTACTTTCTCTAGGGCTGAAGGTATCTAAATGTACTTTCTCTAGGGCTGAAGGTATCTAAATGTACTTTCTCTAGGGCTGAAGAATTGGCCCAGCGGTTTAAAGCACATTCTGCTCTTGCCGAGGACCCAGGCTTTGTTCTCAGAACCTTCTATCTAGCAGCTCATGACTGCCTGTAACTCCGGCTCCACGTGATCTGACCTCCTCTTCCTCACTCCACGGGCACCCTGATCCCACACACATACCAACACAGACACAAATGGAAAATCAGAAACACAGCCTCGAAAAGAAATGTTCTTCCTTATTTACAAATTCTCAAATACCTTCCCTCCATCCCTTCTTAGACAAAGAAGGACGCACCACACATGAAAGCACAGAAAATTCATCCGTGCCCACATTTTTTAAGCTAAAATTGACATCAGGCATGCGCATGTGCAGCACCGGGTCTGTTGCTTTGTGCAGGCAGACAGTATGCTCCCTTTTCGCTCTCTTAGCTTTTGAGTAACTAAGGGACAGTAGCAAGCATTGCTGACCAAATCGATTTTCAGAGTCCAGAAGTTATTAACTGAAAATAATATAGGCAGGAAATGGTTCTGCACCCAAGTACAGTGGAGCCACTTCCCAGGCCTCCAGCGATCCTCTTTCAACTTAGTCCTGCACATTTGCTTATGTACTGACTAAGTTTTCAGTGTTCTAGAATGTGCTGGAACATACCAAACAACTGATTCAGGTAAGTTGTCAGTTTCTGTGGAATATACCGGAACTGACCAAACAACTGACTAAACATCAGTGCTGAAAGAGAAAACAGGAAGATGTCGGGCCATTAATTGATGGAAGTCTGTTCAGGAGTTTCATTAAGTCTATTAGATGTCCATGAGATAATTAAGACCAATGTAGGCATGCAGCATTATAACAAATTGTCCTGCAATTCAGACTGAAAAACAAAATCAATAGCATCTGGAATCTGATTTGAAATGTCCCTTTCCAGCCTCAGTGTGGGAGGCTCTGACTGCTGGGAAGGCTGAGTCCTCACTCCCTCTTGTCTCGTATTACAACTCTTCAGCTTCAGCTTGAATGAAAAGACCCATCTGTGGGGTAACATGCCTTTAGATCTGGACTTTAATGTTGCCAAACGGGTCCTTGTTCCACTCCATAGGAGTCTGAAGAAATAGTTAACACATGGTGTCTTGTGTTGCTCTGTTGCCATAGTTCAACTGGACTCAGAAGCAATACTAAACATACAGTATCCATAGCTACCCAGGTTTATCTGTCGAAAGAAGTATCTGCTGTGAGCATCCAGGAAGTCACTGTGTTTGCAAGGTCCTGAGACAGGGTCTTGCCTGTCTCGTGAAAATAGAGAACTCCACAATTTTTCAGTAAATTACAATCATGTGCTTGACAGAGGACAGAGGTCTGAAGGAGCTGAACGAAAGGCAGGCTGTGAGGAGCTGCTTCCTCCTGCCCTGCAGAAGCATGGAAGAAGAGCAGGAGTCGGGTGCTCAAGGGGTGTGAAGTCTGATGTGCAGTTCAGTGAGAGAGAGGTCTGAGGCCCTAACTCCATCCCCGTCTTCAAACGGAAATGCTCCAACCTGAGTTGTAAACAATAGCATTCCACCTCAAAACCATTTATCTACTTCATATGGATGGAACACCCCCATAGACACTGCAAACTTGGCATTTACCCAAAAGGATCCTTGAGGGCCCAAAAGCCCAAGAGTGGATTCAGTGTGGTCCACACAGCACATGCTGTTACCCAGTGACAGAAAAAGGTAGGAGAATCCACTGGGGCATACGACTCTGTCTGGAGCCCAAGGAACATCTTGTGGAGGACTGGGGTTAGCCAGATGGCAAATGGATGGAAGGTTTGTTGGTCCAAAGGCAGGGACATATGGAAAGGAGAAAATGTAATAAAAACAAGAAGTCTGTATCCACTGGCATCATAGGGTTGGTGTGAGGAACTGTGTGAAGTCAAGCGATGTGAAAGCGGGGAGGGCAGGAGGCCCTTAGATTTATGGTGGAATTGATAAATAAAGGAGAATCCAAAGGAAAAAAATCTTCAAAGTTGGTTCATTTAAAATTTAAAAATATCAACTTATCTTTAGCTATGTTAGCTACACAAATAGGTGGTAACACTGGAATTGCTAAACGTCAGAAATAAAATGGAGACAAACTGACTGGCCTTACAATAATAAAAAGACTCTAAGGAACATGAAGAGCTCCTGGCCCCCCATGTGCCAACAGGGCAGATAATGTAAAGGAAATAAATGCAAACTGGAAAAAATTGATTCAAAAAGAAATAATAAAAAAGTGAGTATTCCCCTAAGGTATTAAATTAGGAGCTAGGAGCTACTGACATAGAAAGCCCCAGGTCTAGACAGTTTTACCAGTGAGTTCCACAAGCCCTTACAAATGAAACAGTATCAATTCTTCTTAAACTCTTACCAAAAAAGTTAAAGAAGAAATAGTATTCTTGTTCTTTCTTAAGTCTAATATCATATGATCTTTGATACTAAAAACAGATATCACAAGAAAAATCTATACCAGTATCTCACAACGATAAGACAGAAAAACCTTCAACCAAAACTAGGCACAAGGAATCCTTGATATATGAAGAGATGTTACAACATAACTAAGTGGGGTTTATACCAAAATGGCGAGTTACTTCACACTTGAAACTTAAATAATGTAACACAGGATGACAAGATGGCTTAGTGGATAAAGGATCCGGCTGTTAAACCTGATGACCTGAGTTCAATTCCCAGGGACTACATGGTGGAAAGAGAAGTGACTCCTGCCAAGGATAACCACCATGTGTGTGTCACAGCCATCAATGCACACACACATACACACACATACATACATACACTCACACACACACTCACACACATACATACATACACACATACACACACACATGTACACATACATACACACACTCTCACTCACATACATACATACACACATGCACACACACTCACACACATGTACACATACATACACACACTCACACACATGCACACACACTCACACACCAGAAATAAAAGGAAAATTTCTCAAAGGGCACATTGTGAAAAACTCAGTGTGGATGGTATTAGGGTAGAGACTAAGGTCTGCCCCCCTTGGAGAAAGACATGGCCCTTGTGCCTGCCATTCCCAGCTTGTGTTCAGCAAAGGAAATTTAAGCACAAATATGAAGCAAAAGCCTGCATCAGATTCATGCATATTTTCTAAAGGGTTTTGTGTTAATGGCTGTGGAACCTCTAGGATATGGGTTACAGCGAGAAGTTTGGGGAGTACTGAGGGTTTGTTCTCAAGGGAGATGGAGGGACCACAGTCTCGTCCCTCTTCTCTTTTTCTCCATCCCACGTCCCCACCATGAAATATCACCCAGGCTCAGAGCAGGGGGCTATCAACCAATCACTGGATGGAATCCCTAAAATGTATGAGTCAACACGAAATTTTTCTCTCCCTAAATTGATTATCTCTGCTGTTTGCTACAGTGCCAGATGGCTGATGGACAGGCAGAACGTCTATCTGTGGCTACCCTGGGATTAGGTGGGTAGACACTGGGGGATGAGAGGCGATTGATCAGTTATGGGTCCCTTTACAACAATGGAGATCCTCTACTATTAATGCTGGCAGGGGGCCCAGTCCTGGAAATCCACCGAAACCACTGACTCATACGTTTTAATTGGGTGGATTATACCTCTGTAAAGTTGTTACTTAAGAAAGACCCTGAAAGAAGCAATAATCATCTGTGTGTTATATGGTGTCTGCTGGATCTGAGAATCGCTCCTAGATACGGAGAAACAGAAATGAACCCTTTGTGAAACAAACACGGGAAAAACAACAGGCCAGGTTGTGTTCCTAGTAGACAGATAATGGGACCAACCTGAACACTCACACTGGAAGAGCCTGCTGTGAGAAGCCTCCTGCAGAGTAAAGACATTTCTACAGGAGCAAAAGGGCTAGGGAGAATGTGCAGACTACAGCCTGATTAAACTTGACAGTTCCCTGCTGGGGACTATGAAAGTGGAACATCTTGTCATGGGAGGCAGGGAAACTGACCCAAACACCATGCCGTTACATAAGGTGGTTATCTAGATCATTCTCAATAACGTTTTTCTTCACTTAAAATTGGCATAGAATTGAAATCTGAAGGTTTAGATTCATAAAATTCTACGGATTCCACAAGGATCCGTGGTCTGACTCCCAGGTTGACAGCTAGGTGTGCAGAGTACTAGCTAGGAAAGAGACAGCGAGGCTTTGAGTTTGGAAATGTGGTAGCTGCGTGAAGACAAAGTGAGTCTCATTCAAGACATGCACGGGTGGAAGTGAATGGCAGAAGTCAGGGCATGAAGAAGTCATGTCGGAAAGAGTACGGGAGTCGTGAATATGGAAGAGAGAGCTACAGACCAGACAAGGAATGCAGAGCTCTCTTTAAAGAAATGCAGTAGCTAAATAAAGGAGAAAGAAGACTACAGAGTCATATAGGACTTAGGGTGGGAAATACCTGCAACCAGAGTCAGTGTAGCCTAAACCATGAAATACATCTGGGAGGATCCAGGAGTCCCAGGAATCAAGTATGCATTTGATAGGGTTGTCTTTATTCAAAGAAAGGAGCAGAGGGAGGGATGATAGATAGATAGATAGATAGATAGATAGATAGATAGATAGATAGAT
>LOJH01030004.1:1000-17244 GCA_001685095.1 Ellobius talpinus
TATATATATATATGTTATATATGTAAAATATATATCTTTTGATCTATCAATCTATCTGCATATGTATTTCTTCCTTTATGTATATGTTTTGTTTATAATCTCTCATATTTGTGGAATATATCAGCTAACGTGTATGTTTCAAGATCTTAAAAACAGTTTGGATGTGAGATGAAATTCCAGGCATCTGGCATCATAAAAAGTATATGTAATTCAGATAAGGAATTCCGCACAGAGATACTCAATGATGTGTCATTTAAAAGGAAAACCAGACCAGGGAGATGGCTCAGTGGGAAATGGCCTGAGTTTGAATCCCTGGCATCATGAAAAAGCAAAGCAAAGCAAAACTAAACTAAACTAAACAACTAAAGAGCTGCTAAGCAGCCTCCCCTGTCTGTGTGCTCAACACCATGAAGGGGTGGCAATAAAGGGATCACTTGGGCTTGGTGGCTGTCAGCTTACCTCCAGGTTTAGTGAGGAAGCCCTGTTCGAAGGGAGTAAGGTAGAGAGGGACAGAGCAGATTGGTGTGTGAAGTCCTTCTGTATATGTGTTGCTTTTATTGGTTAATGAATAACACTGCTTTCAGCCCCAATGGCTTAACAAAGTAAAGCCAGTGCTGTGGGACAATGGTCTTATACCCTGTAAGGATTTGTCACTTGTATTAGTTTAATAAAATGCTGATTGGCCAGTAGCCAGGCAGGAAGTATAGGTGGAGTGATCAGAATAGGAGAATTCTGGAAAGAGGGAAAGAGTCAGTCTGCAGTCATCACCCAGACACAGAGGACTCAAGATGAGAATGCCTCACTGATAAAAGGTACCAAGCCATGTGGCTAACACAGNGTTTAATAAAATGCTGATTGGCCAGTAGCCAGGCAGGAAGTATAGGTGGAGTGATCAGAATAGGAGAATTCTGGAAAGAGGGAAAGAGTCAGTCTGCAGTCATCACCCAGACACAGAGGACTCAAGATGAGAATGCCTCACTGATAAAAGGTACCAAGCCATGTGGCTAACACAGACAAGAATTATGGGTTAATGTAAGATGTAAGAGTTAATTAACAAGAAGCCTGAGCTAATAAGTTAACCAGTTTATAATTAATGTAAGCCTCTGTGTGTTTCTTTGAGACTGGCTGAGGGACCAGGCGGGACAGAAACCTCTGTCAACACAGATACCCCACATCCTATTCTTACTTGCATTCATGTATGTAGGTGTATGTACCAACACACACACACTCACACATGCATACATACAACTATTTGAAAGCAATTTACATGTCCAAAAGAAGAGGAGACATTCCTTTGCTAGGCCACTATTTAAAATCATATTTAGGGTTTATTTCACATTTAATGTTGAGTAAATAAATATTGCAGGATTCAGACAGTATTAAATATACTGGGAGTTTCATGAGACAAAAAGCAGTTGCATCTTTTAAAGAGGAAAAATATATGTTTTAAAAGGGTATAGGCATATTCACAATATTTTTTTCTTTTTTTCTACAAAAATGTTTTTCCATCCTTATCCCTAAACACGCATATGATTAAAAGTCAAGACAAATTCTTGACATTGCACATTTATATAGCAGAGGAATGAGCTGTCTTTTTTTCTAAACTTATAGTCTAAGAAAGAAGGGGAAAAACTCTCTGACCCTTTTTACAAAGTAAATTAAATTAGTAGTTTACAAAAATAAAAAGCCCCCCTCAACTTCTATTTATGAGATGTTGTATTGAGTTACCCACACAGAAACTGTGGAAACTATTTATGTAAGTCCTCCATGCTACCAGATTTCAAGCTGCTCAAATAAATCAGGCATCTGTCTGTGGCCCTCTTGCATTTTGGTTAGTGGAACTCTGCATTGGAAATCACATCCAATACGTTTTTCACAATCTACCCATAATTAGTTTCACTGGGAAAACTGCGAGGAAGTATTTTGCTGCTTTTAAATTCATAATTTTGGTTCAAGAGCCCCAGAATAAGATGTTTAGACAGAGTGAAAAGTATTTTCTAACAAATCAATATTAATTTCTCTGACTGCTATGGTCTCAGGAGCCAGAAGTGCTCTCGTACTGAGCTGACAGGAAAGATTTTTATCCTGACCAAATGTTATTCAAATATTTATAAGATTGGATAATTTAGTAAAGAAAATACAGACGGAAGGAGGCAAGAGGATTTTTTCCCATGCTCCTTTCCCAATTACAAATGAGAGGAGCTATAGAAAAAGTATATAGAGCGATTGGTAGCCCCCTGCTGCAGCAGTGAGTTCCTGACAGCTGATGGCTAACAGGCAGAGCTCTCCGAGTATTTTTTTTCTGCTAGTGTGCAGTTGGGGGGCCATTTCAGTCAAGAACACAACACATGCCTTGCAGTGGAAGAAGCATGCTTCCAGGAGCACAGCCAAGAGCTGGGTGTGGTGGAGGGGCCTCAGCAGGGATGAACTGAAGACTGCAGTTCGGGGTAAGAATAGCAGAGAAATAAATGAGAAGGCATGGAGTCGAACTTACTTCTCATCCTGAACTCTCGGAGTGAGTATGAGATAAAAGCCTTTGCATGTACCTGGAAGCTTGTATTGGAATATAACATATGTAACAAGAGTACAGGACATGTCATTAAATGTACCATTCAAGACACCTGTGTGGTAGGGCAGCCTTAGAATCCCAGCACTAGTGAGGCTGAGGGAGGGAGTCATGAGTTTGAGGCCAGCATGGGCTATGCAGCAGGCCCTGCATAACAGGCCAGGGAGGTAGGATTATCAGTTAAGTGCTGGCTGCAAAAGTATGGAGACCGGAGTTTGCTCCTCGGCACCCATGTGAAAAGCTAGATGTGGTGGCATGCACTTGCAATCCCCAAAATGGGAAGGTGGAGACAAGAAGATCCCTGGGGCTTATTGGCCACCCAGCCTAGTCTACTTGGAAAGTTCCAGACTGGTGAGCAACCCTGTCCCATGAGACAAGGAGAACAGCACTCATTTCTGAGGAATTATAACTGAGGTTGGCCCCTGTTCTCCACATGCATGTGCACACAGGTGCACTTACACATGTGAACGTGCACTCGTCACAAAAAAGAAAAAGGAAAAATCACAGGAGCATATGACAGTGACTTCCTACCCCATGCATTCTCAACCCTAGATAATGTAAGGATCCAGCAAGCTCCTCTTAGTCAACACCAGGCAGAAAGCACCTTTGCCCTTCCCATTTCCACACCACAACGGAGAGACTGAACCACACTGCTTGTTTGGTTGCTGGGTTGCCTTTTCTTCTCCTGCATGCACTTTGACTCAGCATAGATTTGAGAGAATTGCTAGGTGGCCGGATCCATTTTCACACTAGCAAGTCTTCCAGTTGACAGTGTTCCTTGAAGCAATCTATTTTAGGATACTTTTCATTTTACAGGCACTCCCAATGTGTTTGTTGAATGAATATTTAATTGTCTAATCCAAGGGGTTTGTAAACGTTGGTTCTCTGAGTTTCTCTAAAAGTGTCTGTCTTAATTAAAACCTATAAATCAGTTTTCTAAAAGTTCTGACCTCCAATAAAAACCTGACTAAATTAGATGGCACAGGTTTTTAGATTTCACTAGAACAGCAGTGACCACAGAGGCAAACTCCAAGGAAACTGAGCATAGTGACTCAGACGTGCAATCCCAGTTTTTAAGGAGGGTTAAGCAAGAGGATGAGTTGTGAGATTAGCCTGGGTCATAGTGAGTTTCAGGATAGCCTGGGCTACAGAGTGAGACTCTGACTCCAAAAAAAATAAATAAAATAATAATAAAATAATAAAAGAAGCTCTGGTGATTGAAGAGGAGACTGTCAATGAGAATCTGTGTTTTAGATAAAAAGAGAAGGGTTGTTAGGTTTTAGGGAGGGAGGAAGGAAGGAGGGAAGAGAAGAGCAGGAGGGGAGGGGGAAAAAGGGCAGGGCCCAGGGAACATTGAGTGGAAACATCCTTCAGACAAGATATTTATCAGGGCCTCCAACAGGCAGTAAGGCAAGTGTCTGAAGGAGTCTCAGCCCTTGACCTAGGAGAAGCAGGGTCAGTTAACAAGGGACCTGTGCTAGGTGGCAGAGGTAAAAGAGCAAGGCATAGATGATAGGCTACATGACACGGCTCAATCATTTTCAGGGTAGGGGTGTGGGACTTAGTTAATGTGACCCACACGGTGTGGCAGTAGTCAAGCATGGTGTGTTCCCGCCCTGCTTACAGCCCTGGCTGCATAGGGTCTGGTTACCTAGAGGGCCTACAACAGCATTCCGAATCGTGAACTGATCCCATGTAAGACCGTGTTGAGAGAGCAAATTGTCTTCCCTTTACGTATATCAGCTTCTTTGAGTCCATCCTGTCCGGATGGTGATATTGTCAAAGAATAGCCACCCATACTTCCATGAACTCTCTCGGATGGAGCAGCCATCCATCCAGGAGAACACCAGCAAGCCAGACAAGTGAATCCCCTGCCTATAATAGATAAGCAGAGGGACCGAGAGGGCACGCTGGCTGCATTCCAAGTGTGGAAACCTGCCTATCCACCTTCAAAATCATGCAAGATTGCAGTTTGTTTAATGTTCATCTTATGTGCTTAATTACCAATAGCGCTTGACTAATTATTTCTTGTTTTGTAGACGATTTAAACAGAGCCGGGGAAGCGGCTCCACGCTTTGGAAGTGCAGGTGAGGATTTGTAACTCAGTTTTGTAATCGCATAATTCCCAGAGGGCTTCATTACAAACGCAAAAGGAAACAGGATGCTCAAAGCAGGTGACAGTCTCATTTCCACAGGTATGGGGCTTGCAGGGGGGGTGTTGGGGGACACAAGCATTAGAGTGGAGTGATGGGAAATAAAGTAAAAAAAATAGCTTTTAGATGTTTCCGACCATGTAAGGTGTTTTCATGTTAATAGGAAGAAAAGTGCGAAGGCAGCAGAGTCGTCGGGACTTGGGACTGGCGTTTCTTCCAAGGCCTGACTGGATCTAATGTCCCTGCAAGATTAGAAAACAAGCCACAAAATAGACCCCAGTTTTCTTCCTCACACATATAATTCTGGGTGAACTGTAGATAGCACCACCAGGACCATTTCTTTTTTTTTTTAATCCTTTAACCAAACTTCCTTGCATTTTTGATTGTATATGAGCATGCATGCATGCACATATATGCATCCAGTATATGTGAACAAGTAAGTGCATGTGCACACGTGTATGCATGCATGTGGATGGCAGAGGTCATCCTCTGATTTTGGTCCTCAGAAGCCCCCACCTTAATTTTGAGACAGGGTTTCTCACTGGACTGGAGCTGGTATGAGGCTAGCCTAGCTGACCTGTGGACCTTAGGGGTCTGTCTTTTCATGCCTTCCCAGCTGCTGGGGTTTCCAAGCATGCTTATCACACATAGTTTTTTAAGGTGAGTGCTGGGGATCAAACTCTGGTCTTCTGGCTTATGCAGCAAGCATTTTAGCAGCTTAGTCATCTCTCCAGCCTCCTACAATTACTTTTTGATATAAACTCTCAGTCGGCTCTAACCACTGCTCTCCCCAGACTTCTCGATGTTTAGAATAATCTAAGGCTTAAACTTCAAAATCATATAAGAGTCTGTGATGATTCTAGAGACTTTTCTTTCTTTCTTTTTTTTTTCTCTCCGAGACAGGGTTTCTCTGTAGCTTTGGAGCTTGTCCTGGAACTAGCTCTTGTAGACCAGGCTGGCCCCAAACTCACAAAGATCCACCTGCCTCTAGAGGCTTTTCTTAGGTACAAGAAAAGCTTACCTGCCTCTTTGATGAAAATTAGCAGCCAAGCATAGTTGGGTGTACTTGTAATCTCAGTACTCAAGAGACAGAGACAAGGGTGTCAAAACAAATTTGAGACCGACTATATTGTGAGCTCCAACGAGACAAAGTGAGACCCTGTACCCCCACACCCCAAAACAAAGCAAACACAAGGAAAAGCTGAGCTCAGCTGCAGCTGATTCTATGTTAACGGTGGATAGGGATGTTTGGAGATGTGGGGAAATCTTGATAAAGCAGAAGCCTAGATCTTGCCTTTAAATCCTGAGCAAATGTGTGGAGAATGAGAAGCCTTTGAAAAGACAGCAAGCAGCATCCTCCTATTACAGTGTTGAAGTGGAAGGAGCTGCCACCTATTAGAGAAGTGCTATGTCTCAAAGTAAGCTTCACATGCTCCGCGTGGTGTTTGACAATAAAATGTTCCTCACAGGCTCATGCGTTTGAACAGCTCATACCCAGCTGATAAGGCAGTTAGGGATGTGGTGGTTTGAATAAAAATGGCCCCCCATAGGCTCATAGGGGGTGGCAGTATTAGGAGGTCTGGCCTTAGAGTAGCTGCGGGCTTGTTTGAGGCAGTATGTCATTGGGGGTGGGCTTTGAGGTTTCAAATGCTCGCACCAGGTCCAGGCCCGGTGTCTATCAGTCTTCCTGCTGCCTGACTATTCATATGTAGAATTCTCAGTTCCTTCTCCAACTTCAGGACTGCCTGAATGCCTCCATGCTTCCTGCCATGATGATAATGAACTGAACCTCTGAGTGGTAAGTCAGCCTCAATTAAAAATGTGTTCCTTTGTAAGAGTTGCTGTGATCATGCTGTCACTTCATAGCAATCGGAGCATGGAAGACAACAGTGCTGAGTTTGATTTGAACTGTGGGGTCTTAGTTCAAGAGCTCATAGGAAAAAATATTAGAATATGGCCTAGAAACTATTCTTCTGACATTTTGGTGAAGAATGTGGCTGCTTTTCCCCCTTCCTTGTCCAGAAAGTCTGCCTGAGGTGAGATTGAGACATGGGGTTCAGCTAGCAGAAGACAGTTGCAATGGGGCAGACCTTGAAAGTGGTCTCTGCTCCTGCCTCCCAACCCACCATGATGTGAATAAGCCATGCCTCCAGCTTCCACCACCAAGGAGGAAGCTGCCAGCTGCATGCCTTCCCAGTCATCTGAAACTGCGAGCCCAAATAAGTGCTTCTTTCCCTAAATTGTCTCTGTGGAGTATCTTGTAACAGCTATGAGAAGAGTAAACAACATGCCCCATGTGATCATGAAACCCTGCCCAATGGACAAACTAGCCCCTTTTCCAAGGGTTGAACTCTAGTCCATGACCTCAAAGCCCATATTCTTTATATTTAGTCTCCTGTTTTCCTCCTTGGATTCCCCCCAACACACACAATACACAGAAGTTAGAAGTTGCATCCGTAGCACGAGGTGGGAGCCAGCCTGCTGAGCCTCAGAAACAAGGAGGACAGAGGAGAAGTTACAAAAAGAATTGACAACATTTATGGAACTCTGATGTGTGCCAAGCTACATTCTTTACACTCATTATCTTATGTTTTCCTCATAGCAAACCCATGAACTAGCTGCTCACAGTCACATAAATAGTAGCTGACATCTGTTGATAGCTGGTGTATCTTGGAGAACAAGCTGGGAGTTCTGTGAGCATTATTTTGTTTTCTGCTCCCCCCAAACCATATGAAGTAGCTGTGAAGGGTGTTTATCACCCTGTTTAGCTGAAGAGTAAACTGATGGGAGGGGGGCAGTCATATGTCCCACAGTTATAGCAGTTCTTTAGTGACAGAGCCAGAAATGAGCCCAGGAACTCATGTTAGTAAGACCCATGAGACCATGGTCCCACACGCCACTTCTGTCTGCTGCAATTTTATCCAGGCCACTATCTACCTTGGGTCATGAAGCTCAAGAGTTGTGGTTCTGGGTCCCATCCACAGTTTGACGTTCAAACACCACTGTGGCACCACTGCCCTAAGCAAGGCCAGCTGCCCAGTGATAATCAAATCTTCCAAGGGTAGTATTCATGCCATAGCACGAATGCTAAGAGATGCAAAAAGCAGGAGGGGTCTGTGGCCATAGTAACCAAATGCACTGGATCTTATCCAATCTCAGAAGCTCAGCGTGGTTGTGCCTGGTTAATACTTGGAGGTATAGATGAGTCCTGTCTGCAGGAACTGCATCTCTGATGACATAAGAGAGAACAGAACCTTGGGAGTCAATCAGCTGTAAATTCATCTAATATTCAATAACAGATCGAGGCCACAGTATAGCTGGTAGTTTCAGTGAGAATGAACCCCTGTAGGCTCAAATTTCTAAATACTTGGTCTCTAGTTATTAGAACTGTTTGGGGAGGATTAAGAGGTGTGGCCTTGTGGGAGAAGGTGTGTTCCGGGGTGTGGGATTTAAGCCTTCAAAAGACTTATGCCATGCTCAGTGTGTGCTCTGCTTCCTGCTTACGGATCAAGATGTGAGCCCTCAGCTGTTTTTGCCACCAGGCCTTTACTGGCCATCATGGATTTGAACCTTCTGTAATGACACACCCAAGAAAACCCTTTCCTCTTTAAGTCACTCTGCCTATGTTGTTTTGTCATGGCAATAGAAAAGTAAAGTAGTCCAGCAAATGACTGCCTTGTCTTGCTGCAGCAAACACCTAACAGAAGCATCTTACAGAGAGAAGGGTTTACTTTAGGCTCCCGGTGTCAGGGTGCTGTCTATCACGATGAGGAAAGCGTGGCTGGTGGGAGTGTGAGGCAGCCAGCTGGTCACGCTGTATCTGCAATCAATCAGCAGAGATGAACGCCCGTGCTCAGCTCATTTCCTCCTTTTTCTTCAGTACAGGACCCCAACCCATTGGATGGTGCCACCTACATTTAGGGTAGCCCTCCCACTTTGGTTCATGTAATCCAGAAGATTCCTTACAGACATGCCCAGAGGTTTGTCTCCCAAGTGATTGTAGAGCCTGTCAAGCTGACAGTCAAGAGGAATGGTCACAGGGGGATCTGGATTTGAGCAGAGCTCGTTTCCAATCCCCTCATCCAGTTACTCACCTGAGACCCTGAGTGTGCTAGTCCCTTCCGGGAGACTAAATACTGTGTGGCTACTTGGCAGAGTGGGGACGGGACACATCCATGACCTCTTCTAGAGTCGCTCATTCAGTATGCATTTGCTGTCTCCCAAGAGTCGGAAAGATAACATTTGCAAAAAATATTTAAAAATCTGTATACTTAGGTTTTTAAAATTATTTTTCAGGGTGAGGGAACAAACAAAACCTCATTAACAATCCTGCACACACCTGTATGCTCAGAGCATCGTGCAGTTAGTGCCTCAAGAAGAGGGCACGAGGGTCATAGGGGCAGGCTAGTGGGTCAGTGGAGAGGACAGGCTCCCCTGGGAAAGGGAAATGCAAGCAAAGCCCTGAGTTGGAGAGGGTCAGTCCACGGGCCCATGAGGGAAGGACATTCCAGGAAGAGGGGAAAGCAGAGACAAAGCTATGGGGACAGGGGGTACAACTGGCATGTTTGAGGAACGGCAGAAATAGAACGAGGGAAGAGAATAGATGGAGATGCGTCAGAGAGAAGAGGCAGGTAGGTCAGAACAGTCAGGTGAGAGGAGGAGAAAAGCAGGTCAGAAAGAGGAAGGACACAGGCCAAAACGATGAAGCAGGAAAGTCAGACGGAAGAGGCACACAGGTCAGAGGCATGAAGCAGGTAGACCAGAAGGAGGAAGCAGACAGGCCAGAGGAGCAAACAGGCAGGTCAGGGGGAGGAGGCCCACAGGCCAGAGGGCTGATGCAGGCAGTCAGCTGGAGAAAGCAGGGAGGTCAGACAGCGAAGGTCCCCTAGCCTATGGTATAGACTTGGCCTTTTACTCAGGTTGAAATGGGATACAGTGAACAAAGCCCTAGATGGATGAAGCCTCATTAACTTGCTTGGCTTCCCTGCTCACCTGGATAACTTAGAAAAAAATGAGGAAATGTCTCAATGTAAGACTGGCTTCTTTGTTCAGGTGAGCCTGTGACTCAGTGCTGGGAGGACTTTCAAGAAAAAGTATCTGTTTCGGGAAGAGGCATTTAAATATCCTGGGGCCTCTTTGGAGCAGCAGAGCTAGGAACCACTTGCACATAACAGGCACAGTGAGAAGACCATACAGAGGATGCTGACATTCTCACTCCTAGTCCCTTCATTTCAAACAGGGATGCTGCATCTCCTGTAGGAATGCAGACTGTTATCTTATTTCATGCCCCAAACTAGAAAGTGCATTCCACTGGGTCTGCTAAGCCCGAAAATGAAAATATCTGTTTGAACGCAGTGTAATAGATGAGGTGTTTAAGGCATTTTTTCCCTCAGATTTTTGGGTTAATCTTCTTTTAGTTAATTTTCAGAGATAAAATTCAGTTATAAATAACCTGGGGGGTACCCTACCCAGGATTCTCTGAGAGTGGCAAATCTTTAACAGCCAGGATTTCTGCTGTTTAGAGATCTCTGGAGGAAGCGGTACTTTGAAAATTATCTAAAGCGGAGTAAGAAGAGAACATTAACAAATTAAAGAGCAAGGGAGAGAGAGAGAGAGAGAGAAGAAAGGGGCCAATGAGAAGGCTCCTCTGACATTCATGAGGCAGCGGAGCTCACCCTTGAAACTCTGCTAGGAAAAAAAAGTCAAATGTTCAAAATCTATTTGTTGATTACAGTAGAGAATTGTACAGTAGAGAGGTTTCTGTCCCGGGAAGGTACGGGGAAATTCATCCTTTCTACAAAAGGGAAGCAGATATGAATCCAGATATGAGCCAGCATGCAGGAGAATAGAGCATCCGTCGCTGGAGAGAGCCATTGTCTTGCCTGAAGGACCGTGGGACTCATCTTAAAATAAGAAGTTTTGGCACCACTTTTAAAGGAAGGAAAGAAGCTGTATGCCTTCTCTGTGTACAGAATTGACTAAAATTTATTTAAAAAGGACTGTAAGAAGGCCATATAAGGCAGGCATGTAATCGAGCTGAAACAGAAATGTTTACGAAGTACAGAGATGGCACATGTACATACCTCCATAGATCACACATCTCCATAGAATAAAAATAAAGCAACTTTTAAAAAGTGAGTCCGGGGGCTGAAAAGAATGATCAAAAATCCTTTCTTATTAATAGCATCAAGCACCCTCAACCCCAAGCCAGAGTGGGCTGTCATCAATAGAGGTGTTTGTACCACTTGGTCTGTTCATGAAAATAAAAGAAGGTGAGAGACATAGAGAGGGCATCCCTCAGAACAGCAACAACACAGCACAAAACAAAAAAACAAAAACACAAAACAAACAAGCAAACAAACAAAAAACCCTGCATGATTTGATAAGAACACTGAATCTTTCTAGGGGCTCACATGTTAAAGGACATAGGGGAGCAGATGTTCGCACCAAATTCTGTAAAGTTGTCAGAGAATGGGAAATCTCTTATTTGTGGTGGTGAGGGGCATATGTGTGTATGTGTGTGCATATGGGAATCAGAAGACAATGCCAGCTGCTGCTTCACAGGCACCTTCCGTTGATACATGGCCTCTCACTAGTCATGACCATTACCCAGCACATAGAACTACCATACCTGTGAGCTCTGAGGACTGGCCCATCTCCACCTCCCACTCACCTTGCTGAGGCCTGGCACTAGAGAATTGGTTAAGAGCACTTTCTGCTCTTCCATATGATCTAAGATCAGTTCTCAGCATCCATGTCAAGCAGCTCACAACTGCCTGTAACTCCAACTCAAGGAGATCCAATGTTCTCTTCTAATCTCCACAGGCACCCACATATACATGTACACACCTCCAGAAAGACACACATCTCCATAGAATAAAAATAAAGCAATTAAAAAAAAATGAGTCCAGGGGGCTGAAAAGAATGCTCAAAGACCCTTCACCGTTAATTACATCAAGCATCCTCTCCCCCTTAGCCAGGCACTACAGTTGGCAAAAAGCAATGGATGGCTTAGGCACAGACGGAACCAGCAAAATGGGGAGCTAGTTCTGGAAGGGAAGTGCTCATTCCTCCTCTGGATCAGCTCTCCTCACCAACCAGAGGGTGACCCCTTAGGTTCCAGCTCCACAGTTACATGCCTGCCCTAGTGTGCCCTTTTCCACAGTGTCCCTTCATTGTGGTGGCAAGTAGCACGGTTGTTGTGTTAGACTGCAGTTAATTTGGCTCCTGATTCTGGAAGTTATCATCTATCTATCATCTATCTATCTATCCATCCACCCATATAGCTATCTACATATCTATCTACCTATCTATCATCTATCTATCCATCCACCCATATAACTATCTACATATCTATCTATCTATCTATCATCTATCTATCCATCCACCCATATAGCTATCTACATATCTATCTACCGATCTATCATCTATCTATCTATCCATCCACCCATATAGCTATCTACATATCTATCTACCTATCTATCATCTATCTATCCATCCACCCATATAACTATCTACATATCTATCTATCTATCTATCATCTATCTATCCATCCACCCATATAGCTATCTACATATCTATCTACCGATCTATCATCTATCTATCTATCCATCCACCCATATAGCTATCTACATATCTATCTACCGATCTATCATCTATCTATCTATCCATCCACCCATATAGCTATCTACATATCTATCTACCTATCTGTCATCTATCAACCAACCTATCATCTACATAACTGTCATCTATCAATCCATCTGTCACCAATCTATTTTTGAGACAGGACCACATGTAGCCCAAGTTCTCCTAGAACCACCTCTGATCCGTCTGCCTTCACCTCCCAGAGGCTGCGATTACAGACCCGTGCCATCACGGCCCGGTTCTGCTGTCCTGTGGATGATACCAGGGCTTTCTGCAGGCTAAGAGAACACTACCAACTGAGCTACATCACCAGCCTTGTTTATTCTCACTTTTGAGATGAGGTCTTGTCATGTTGCTCACGCTAGTTAACAATCTCCTCGTGTAAGTGGCTCTCTTTCTCAGCCTCCTGGACAGCTGGGAGGCATTTCAATGAATGGACGGCCCACAGGCTGAGCTCTAAAGGGCAGAAGTACGTGCTTTCTTAAGACTTTTGCTGGGTAGAGGATTTGTGCCACTGTTACAAAAGAAATCAGCATCAGGAGGCAGTGAACTTGAAGGGTGATGACAGCAGCTCTGGGGAACAGGAACCTGTCTGTTTTGATTCTGGGTAGGGTCTGGTTATGGGGAGTAACTAGTGATGTTTTCATCTTTATAAAAAACAGATTTAAAGCCTTTCTATGGAAGTGTGCAATACATGCAGACAGATAGACACCCAGTAAGCACATATGTCAAACTTTTAACAAACTGCATATTTATAGGCAGCCGCCACCTCTCTATGAACAGAAGCGGACTGTCGTTTGAAGGGGGCTTGTGCCTACAGTTAATAGAGGCAATAAGGCGACCACCGACGGGGAGGGTACCTCTGACATCGACGGAAGACAGCGTGCACATAGTAACAGCCCCAAGCAGACGTCCAGTGTGGGGAAAGGATGAGAGGGATAAGATGAGCACTGATGAGATACTCGCCAGATATCATATGGCGTTTTTGCAAACACGCTTTTCTTTTCCTTTCTTTCTTTTTTTCTTACCACTTAGATTATTCCAAGTTTTTTTACATATATTTATTTAATTATTGTGTGTGTTTGCTTGTCTGACTGTGTGTGTGTGTATGATTGTGTGTGTGTGTGTGTGTTTGTGTGTGTGTGTGTGTCTGTATAATGAGCAGAATCCCTAAAACTTGCCTCCTGGTCACTTTCCTGGTCAGTCTCAGTTTGGGACTGAAATAGTTAAGCTGAGTCATCCACAGGTGAATTGGTTTCTGTTACCTGTGGCTTCTTGGACCCGCTTTGAACCAGTAGTCTTGGGACTCAGACTTAAAATGGGTGCCAAAGATTATGCCAGCTGTGTGAAGCCTCCCCCCCCACAATACCCACCCTGGATCTTCATAAACATACCAACCCTTTAATCCAGGCATCAGGCTCAAGTTCGTCCTGCTCCCGCATCCTGCCACTGTGACACGGTTATTCAAGAGGTTCAGTGGTGTATTCAGGTTACAAGGACAAAGCCATGGAGGGGAGGGGGTTTCTGTCTCTCCCTGTTTTGTGACAGCAGCCGAGGTTATTATTCCTGACTACCTCATTAAAAGAAATGAAAAAGCCTCAGGAATGTTACAAATGGTTACATTCGGTGCTGAATGTCATTGGTTCATTTATTTGATACTCAACAAATATTGACTGAATTTCTCCTATATGCAAACACATGTAGGGCTTTAAAAACATAGCGCTACTTTGAAATTAATTTCTCTAAAAGAATTAATCCTAACCAGGAGTCTCTGGGAGCTGGGTGGAGACATGCCAAGGTCCCAAGTATTCAATTTGCATGGGTAGAGAGTTTCCTATTTAAAAACACCAATTGGATGGTGAGAATGAGGAGGGATAGGAAGAGAAAAGAGGAAGAAAAATGTCACATTAAAAAGATCTTGTTCATTTAAAACATAGAGACAATACACACGGAAAAGTGAATTCAGAATTGTGAAACGGGGGCCACTGTGGGAGCTCTGACCATCACTGTAAGAGCTGCCGACTCAAGCTCACACCTCTGTCTGCCTATCTGTTAAAGGGAAGGTTAGAGGGGATTACCCTCCCCGGATCTCGGGGCCTCGAAACTGGAGACACCTATGACTCTTTGAACAGACAGTCATAGTATGTGTCTGCGTATTTAGGAGAAAAGAAAGTAGGTCGTTGACATCAAACCAAAGGGAAGGCAGATCACTGAATAGAAAGGGAAAGTCTCTTCAGGATCCTCCCTCCTGCCCTGTGGTGGAGAAATGGAGGGACTACCCCTTCTGTTGGGTGTTGAAGCCATGCCTTATCAAAGCATTATGCCTGGACAGGTGACAGACACTTGGGTTACTTACAGTGGAAGTAAGAGCCCCCCCAACCACCACCACCACAAGACTGAAAGACCTGCCAGTGAGGAGAGAAACTCATGCCACTTGACTTTCAAAACCAATTCGTTCAAGTGAGCAGACTCACTTGGTGATGTCGGCGAGAAGCATGTTCTCCAGTGCTGCCAGCCCTTCATGTCCATGGATAAGAGAGAGCCATGAGTCAGATGAAAATGAACCCATGCAATCCGTCCCCAGCAGGCAGCTCAAATCTTCTGCAAGCTCTGCCAAGAGTGGGCATCTAGACACAATCTCTATTGTTGAAGAAACAGAAATGTACACACCAGGAGCACACATCATCCGTTCAGAGTCAGGGGCACTGTAAGTAGGGCCACCACTCTGGAGTTGCTCAAGAAATGGGGTAGGAGATGGGGTGGCATGGGGATTGGTTGGGAAAGCGCTTGCCATGTAAGCATGAGGACCTGTGTTCGACCTCCCTGAAACTCATGTTTGGAAAAAAAATAAATAAAAAGCTTAGTATGATGCACTTACTTGCAATCTCTGTGATGGGGAGATGAAGACAGGTGAATCTCTATAGCTTGCTGGTCAGGGAGATCCATTCTCAAAACATAGGTGACAGCACCCGAGGAATCACTACTGCAGCTGTCCTCTGGCCTCCCTCTGCAGGCACACACACACATGCATGCATCTGCATACATATATGCACCTACACACATGCACAAACAGCCTTTCTCAGGAACACGGGCAGCCTTGGCTCCTTCCCATCACACCACTCCAATCAGGCATCTATAGTGACCAGGACTGGATCACAAAATCAGTACTGTCCGTTAAATCTAAATTGGTCCTGGGTGAGCCAGCAGGGTGGAAAGTGTGTGCTTACCAGATTTAAACTTTTATTAACCTGTGGGGAAACACCGTGAGATGATGCCTGGCTATTTGGGTAAGTGGGCACAAGCTGGAAGCCCTTCTACCTTGGGAGTCTTTATTCCTAGCAGGTACCTGAGAGAAATCAGTGTTCCTCCAGAAGCTGGAGAAGTTTGGGCCCCATCCACCCATAGAATTTGTGAAATTCCAGTAAGATAGCTAGTATATAGATGATTCATGTATAATTACATAATTAGTGCAAGAATAATTATGTCCTGAACTAACATAATCTATACCAATGCAAATAAATAACCATGTTCACATGGGTTACCTCCAAGTGAGGGCTTGTGGGTCACATTTTATTTTCTTCCTTTAAATAGCTTGGTTTTAGGGCCAGAAAGATGACTCAGCTGGTAAAGGCAAGTACAGCCGAGTCAGATGAACTGAGCCCAATTCCTGGTATCTGTATGTTGGAGGGAGGCAACCAACTCTTAGAAATTGTCCTCTGACCTCCATACTAGGGCCGTGGCATGTGTATCCCCCCAGATAGATAGACAGACAGATAGACAGACAGACAGATAGATAGACAAATGAAAGAGAGAGAAGGAAAAATAAAGGAGGGAGGGAGGGAGGAGAAAGAGAGAGAGGGAAGAAGACAGGGAGGGAGGGA
>LOJH01030005.1:0-17243 GCA_001685095.1 Ellobius talpinus
AGATGATTATCTATTAACCTATATTTCTTAATTATACAATACATTTTTAAATGAGCTACACAATCAATACCTTAGTCAAGATCAGAAATACATATACATATAACAAAATTGACCTTTAAATTTGTATCAATAAACCAAGATCCATGCCAAAGCAAATTATTCATCTCTATATCATAAAGCTTGCCATTTCTGTAGTCATCTTAGGCTGGTCTGGAATGCACTCTTAGCTCTGGCTAACCCTGAACTCTCGTGACTTTCCTGCCTTAGCCTCCCCAGTACTGAGTTTACAGGTACGAGCTTCCATGAGCTCAGAATTTCTACTGTTTGTATTTGTGTGTGAGTGTGTGTATGTCTGTATGGATGAGTGTGTATGAGTGTGAGTGTGAGTGTGTGTGTGTGTGTGTGTGTGTAGGGTATAACATCACATAACTGCAGTGGTTGTGAAAGCCAGAAGAAGGAATTGAATAACCTTGACTGGAGTTACAGGTATTTCTGAGCTGCCTGAAGTAGGTGCTGGGAACTGAACTTGGTTCCTCTAGAAGAGTAGCCAGTGCTCTCAAGTGCAGGTTCAGAATATGTTAATCTAAAACTATGTCCCTAAGTTTGATTTCAAATTTGAGATAATTGTGTGTATGTGTGCATGTGTGTTGAGTTTTGATTTTCTTTTTCACTATGTCATTGGGATATTTTTACTATTTATTTTGTATTTTTGTATTTGGTCAATTTATTAAACTTTTGTTACTGTTTTTCAGTCAAATCTCTTGGATCTTCTAGAAAATTATCATAGAATCCCCCAATACTTCTGTCTTGAACTTTTCAATCATTCTGTGTCAAATTATTTCTTAAAATGACTTTATCAATCATTTTCTCCAGGAAAGACATTCAGTGGTATTGGCCAAAAATGCTTTTAACTCTGTCCTTATTTTTGGGTTTTATGGGGCTGTTGTTAAGATTTTATAAGTGTGACTTTATGTGGAGATTTGAAAGAGTTGTCTTTCTTTTGGAAGTTAACTTTCATCTTAAGTTTATTAAGAATATGTTATGATTCAATGAGAAGTTTCTCTTGAATTGCCTGTCATTGCTCTTCAGATTGCTGTGATAAAGACTCCAGCTTTCTCCTGGTTGACGTTTGTATTCTAAAGTTCGTTAGAGCTCCAGCACTAATAGTTTTTAGAAACCATTTGTTTTTTTTTTTAAATATGAAACTTCCCATGTAATGTGCTCACTGATTCCCTTATATGCTTCAGTCAGGTCCTGCGGAGGATCCAGCATGCACTGTGAAGACCTCACCCAGTCTTCTTCCTGGTGGGGTTTAGCAGTTTAGGGGGAAACCAGAGGCAAGAGAGGATTTAGAATCCAGGAGGTATTTCAGCTGCTCAGGGTTCTCTGTCACAGAACAAAGCTTCAGTTTTCTGTGTGTCTGCATCTATGTGATGTGTGTATATATATGAATATGTAAGCATATGTGTGACATGTATGTGAGCGTATGTATCATGTATGTGTGCATATGTGTTTGAATGTGTGAGTGTATGTGTATCAATGTGTGCAGCTTAACTTGTACATGGGTATGTGTGCATGTGTGTAGAGGCCAAAGGTCAACTTGGCTATCGTTCCTCAGGTACTGCTTACCTTTATTTTCAAGACAGTGTCTGTCATTGCCTTGAAACTTGTCAAGTAGGGTAGGCTGTCTGGCCACCGGGCCCCAGTGGTTCTTCTGTTTCTGTCTCCCCAGCACTTACCTTGCAAGCTCAAGGGCCAGAGTTTGATCCCCAGCAGGCACATTAAAAAAATCTCCTGTAATGGTGCATGCTTACAACTCCAGTACTGGAGAGGAGGAGGCAGGAGGGTACCTACAAACTGGCACACCCCTGGTCTCTCTACACCATCAGGAGATAGTATTATATGTTGTAAAATTAAAATTAATTGTTGAAAGAAAAATCTCTCTTTTCAAAGCTGACTAGTGTTTATCTTTGTGTGTATGTGTTGTGTGTGTTTCTGTGTGTCTGGGGTGTGTATATTGCGTGTGCATTGTATATGTGTATTTATGTTGTGTGTATATGTGTTGTGTGTGTATAGTGTGTATATATGGTGTATGTGTGTCTGGGGTGTGTGTGTATGTTGTGTGTGTTGTATGCATGTGTGGTGTGTATATGTGTTTTATATGTGTATATGGTGTGTGTTGTATATGTATATATATGGTGTGTGTTGTATGTGTAGTGTGCATATGGTGTGTGTTGTATATGTTTGTGTATGTGTGGTGTTTGTGTGGGGGCGCTGCGGAGAAGATAATTTTGGTTATTGGCCCTTGTTGACTGAGGTTTCTGTCCTGCCCAGTCCTGCAGTCGTTCAGTCCCAAAGAAACACACAGATGTCTACGTTAATTATAAACTGGTTGGCCTAGTAGCTCAGGCTTCTTATTAACTCTTACACCCTACATCTTAACCCATAATTCTTTTCTGTTTTAGCCATGTGGCTTGGTACCTTTGTCAGAGAGGGATTCTCACCTTGCTTCCTCTGAGGCTGGATGACGACTGCAGACTGAGCCTTTCCTCTTCCCAGAATTCTCCTGTTCTCCTTGCCCCACCTCTACTTCCTGCCNATAAACTGGTTGGCCTAGTAGCTCAGGCTTCTTATTAACTCTTACACCCTACATCTTAACCCATAATTCTTTTCTGTTTTAGCCATGTGGCTTGGTACCTTTGTCAGAGAGGGATTCTCACCTTGCTTCCTCTGAGGCTGGATGACGACTGCAGACTGAGCCTTTCCTCTTCCCAGAATTCTCCTGTTCTCCTTGCCCCACCTCTACTTCCTGCCTGGTTGCCCCACTTATGCTTCCTGCCTGGCTATTGGCCAATCAGCATTTTATTAAACAAGTACAAGAAACAAATCTTTACAAGGTAAAACCATTTTCCCACAGCAGGCCCTCACTTTCCACCTTGTTTGAGACTGGGTTTCTTGTTCATTGCTATGTATGTCAGACTAACTGGCCTCCGAGATTCCAGGAATCCTCCTGCCTCAGCCTCTCATCTCACCATAGAAGCCCTGGGGTATAGACATATGCTACTGCATCCAGCTTTGTGTGGGTCCTGGAAGATGGGACTCAGGTCCTGGCCTTGCAGAAATGAGGCCGAGGGCCAACTGTAAGTCTCTGGGTGATTAAAAACAAAACAAGAGAAAATGAATTGTGATCAATTACTAAGTTGGTTTCCTGGAATTCTTCATAACGGACCCCAGAACCACACCTAAAAGAATTTCTTTGAACATTCCATACATGTGGATTTAGGTCATATTCATCTACCACCACCTCCTCCCAGCTCCCCCAGTGTCCTCCATTTTTGGGAGTTATAGTTTCAAGGCTTACTTTATTTTTAATGTTGTGTATGTGCGTGTCTTTCTGGGGCTATGTGCCTGCCAATGCAGTGCCTTCAGAGACCAAATGAGGCATCAGATCATTTGGAGCTGAAGTTACAGGTGATTGTGAGCAGCCTGATGTGGGTGCTGGGAACTGAATTCTGTCCTCTGCAAGAGCAGCCACTGTTCTTAACCCCTGAACCATCTCTCCAGCCCCCCTCCTTTGTTTACTAATGAACCTCTGAATTCAGTTAGTGCTGCCTATGTGCATATGGGTGTAGGACCATCATTCACTGGGGCATGGGCAAACTACCAGCAGCTGAGTTCCCAGAGAGCCAATGACAGCCATCAACTGCCAAGAGCCCCTCAGCTGAGGGCAGAGCCTTGTGTCCCTGCCCTAAAGTATGCTGGAATTTCAACTGGTTTGATTTGGTGCAGATAGGAACCAACCTTCTTAACTCCCATTTCCCATGACGGGAAAGGACTGTCCCTGGCTAGTGAGCCACATGTCCATGTGACTCAGTAACACACACCTGGGCAGAGTGATCACTTGCAAATGCTTTTCCTGAGCATCTGTTTCATCGAAATAAAGGGAGTTCTCATAAACACAGTGCAGTCATGGTTACTGAACCCTTTGAATCTGCATCTCTCCACGGGCACAGACAGGATTCTCTTTGAGAAGAAGATCAGCCATCTCCAGACGTTCCCTCCCTAGAACAGTACTTTATAGAAATAAATGGGTTTCCAGGTTGTTGACCAGGAGGTCATAGAAAAACCAAGTAAGATCTCTCAGCTTGTCACAAAGCGTGGACTTTCAGGGTGACAAGAGAAGTCACTTCATGATGTCAGGAGGAAGATTGTATAACAGAAACTGGAGCCCGAATAACAAGAAAGGGGAATGGCCCCACGCCCCTGCTCCACTGCCAGTGTTCTGCGCTGTGCTCACCTCTCTGTGATGGGGACACCATTGAGTCCCAGGTAACAGATGGTACACGGTCAAGTTTATAGCCATCACTAGGTTGGTCTGACTACAGAAACATCACAGCCTCATGGAGGTGTGCATACAGACCCATGAAGTGTTAAATGACAACACAAACCCAAGGGTATTTGTCAGTTAATTAGTAGGCAAGCGTGGTTTGAATCAGAAATCATGGCTTCCGGTTTAGTGTTTTTATGGGATTCCTGAGTGTGTGAATGAGTGGGGTCTCTGATTTTTGTGCCTTCCGTTCGGGTCTCTTTCCTGTTTGTCCTGTTCGACTTTGATGTGATAGTTTCTGTTTTATCTTACTATATTTTATTTTGTTATAGTTAAAAAAATGAATGAATGAGAGAGTGAGTGAGTGAATGAATGAATGAATACCTAGCCACTAGGGTAAAGGTTAACAACTGAATTGTTGTTTATATCAACTGAGAGAGGGAAAATCAGTTTCCTCCAGCGGAGTGATCCCGGGTATAGCAAGTGCTCTGGGACATGCCTCAAGTTCATCAGGAGTTAGCCCACATATAATGGATTCCACAGGGTTTTTTTTTGTGTGTGTGTGCTTTTATTTGGTTACAGTCCCCCCCCCCTTTTTGGTTGTGGTTTTATTTTGTTTTCTTGGTTTGGGGGATTTGTTTTTGTGTTGGCTTTTTGTTTTTTGAGAAAGAACTTTAAGTCTGGTGGATAGGGAAGGGAAAGGGATAAGGAAGGACTTGGGGGAGAGGAAGAATAGGATTGAAATAGATTTAAATTAAAATTTGTTTTAAATAATGAAAAATAAAAAAATGTCCTCCAGAGACTCATGTGTTTGAATGCTTGGTCCTCAGTTAATGGGACTGTTTGAGACTGTAGGATCTTTAGGATGTGGGGATTTCTGGAGGAAGTATGTCGGGGAGAGAGGGGTTGACGTTTTATAGCCTTGGCTCACTTTCTGTTCTCTCTTCCTTTCTTCCTGCCAGGCCAGCCTCATGCTCCTGCTGCAGTGCCTTCTCTGCTATGGTAGACGGTGCCTTTTGTAATGATAAAGCCAAAGCTGGCCTTCCTCCTCTAAGATGTTCTTTCTGGGGAATTCTGTCTCAGCAACAGAAGTGACTAATGGTGGCATCAGGAGCTGAACCTAGAAGAGGGCAGAGCCCCAAGCAGATAGTCATAGGCCCTTCAGGAACAGTCACAGGGCCCCACAGGGGCAGTCGTGAGGTCCCCGAAGGAACAGTCATAGGGCCTCATTGGGGTAGTCATAAGAGTCCTGTGTGCAGTCATAGGGCCCCGTGGGGACAGTCATAGGGCCCTGTGGGGAAAGTCATAAGGGTCCCACGTGGGCAGTCATAGGGCCCCAGGTGGGCAGTCATAAGAGCAGGGAATTTGTGGGGGTCAGGGAGAAGATGTAGCAATTGTGTTGTATGGGGACCCATGTGATTTTAAACTTTTCATGAAGGAAGAGCGAGTGTGTTGGGAACAGAAGATAGTAAGGGTCGGTTTATTTTAGACGACATGGTTCTGATGTGACATCCAGTGTGAGCCAGTGAAAACATGGCCGAGGGTGGACATCTCGGGAGCTGTGAGTCAGCATCAAATCAGATGTCTGGGAAACCCAAGTGGACAGTGCTGTGACCTGTCGTGTGATGGCCTTAGGCAGGCTGTCACCTTCTGTGGGTTTTCTGTGGCTATGGCCTTGAGAGGCTGGGGCCCTTCGCCTTTGCCAGCCTGCTTGTGTGTGCCTGTCTGCTTGTCTGTTTGTGTATCTATGTCTGCCTGTGTGTAGCCTGTGTGTGCCGGGCATGTGTTTGAGTGTCTGATGCGTGCTGGTGGATAAAGTGTGTATTATCTGCCCACAGCTTCTCAACGTGTCTCCACACCCTGGCCTCTCATGATCCCCTTCCTTTCCTGATATCTGAGCAGGGAGCTCACAGGGTCCTTCAGAAGCCCTTGTATTCAGAGTCCCTAGACTCATTTACCAGGCTGTTTCTCTGAGTGCCACCCTGTGGCATCCTGGTATGCAGGTGAGCTTACCTAACACCATTGCCAGGGGCTGTGAAAATCTCTATGATAATTAATTTTTAATCGAAAAGAATACCCATTATCCTTATAAAGCTTTATGTTGTGGAAAGGCAACCTATAGATACCAGTTCTTGGGGGTGGTCCTCACTCCGCAGAGAGGCTGAAGGAGGCCCCAGCAGCTGAAAGTGTAAATCAGTGGTTCTCAACCTTCCCAATGCTTCAACCCTTTAATACAGCTCCTCACATCGTGGTGACCCCCAGCCCTAAAATTATTTTGTTGCTTCTTCATAACTGGAATTTTGCTTCTGTTATGAATTGTAAAGTAAATATCTGATACATAGGATATCTGATATATGACTCTGGTGCACAGGTCATTCAAGTCCCTAAAGGGTTGCAACCCATAGGTTGAGAACCACTGGTGTAACGGCCTCATAGCTGTGTGTAGAAATAGAATCTGCATGTGGTATCCTACAGGTGGCCATACCAGGCCCCCTCTGTAGAGTGAGTGGCCTCTGTGAGTGAGTGGGTCCCATACTTGGAACCCTGAAGTGTTAGAAAGGTGAGACACTGGAGAAACATCTGGCCCTGGGCAGATCTGCTAGTGTCCGCCCCTTGTCTGATTGGCATGCTCTTCTCTTGCTTGCGGCCTAGTGTCTTAATTTTATTTCTGTTGCTACGATAAGATACTCTGATAGAAAGTGTGTTAGGGGAGGATTTTATTTTATTTTATTTTAGCTTGCAGTCCCAGATTACAGAGCATGGCTTTGGGGGCATCAAAGTGACCGGTCTCAAAGCAGCTTGTCATGTCAAACCCACCACCAAGAGTAGCAAGAAATGAATGCACACATATGTGCTTGCTTTCCTGATGGTGCTCAGCTCGGCTTCTCCACTCTCAGATGTATCAGGACCCCCTGCCCAGGGAATGATGACACCCACAGTGGACTGAGTCTTTCCACGTCGTTAACTTAATCACAACAGCCCCCTCCTTCCACAGGCACACCCAAAGGCCAGTCCAGTGTAGATAGTCCCTCAATATAAACAGTCCCTCAGCGGGACTCTCTTCAGGTGACTCTAGGTGTGTCAAGTTTGTAATGAAAGTCAGCCATCTCATCAGGCATACAGATAAAGGAACTCTGACTCCCCAGGGGTTTCCTCCAGGCAGGTCTGGTCTGGATGGGCAAGCCAGATGTGCTAACTTTGGGGACATCCATCTACTGATGACAGATAGAGTTGGGGGCTGAACTTCCCAGGTGCCTTGACTCTCAGGGACTGATCTGGAGACCATGTTAACACTGTCTCGCTGGACTTTCAGTTGCTTGTAGCAGACCATGCTTGTGACAGAACACCCCACTGACCTCTCTTTCTCTCTAGCTCCCATGCACAGGGCTCCACTGTGCTAAGATTCCTTTCTGTTGTCAATCTTGGGCCCACATTCTTCTCTCTGGTGTCACGTTTGAGAGAACCTGGCCTGAAACATTGCCTAATCCTGAATGTGCATTCGATGAGATTGGTACTGCCCAATGTTAATCTCATCTTTTCTTTTGATTGTGTATATGTGTATGTGTGTGTGCGTGCACACACATGCGTATGTGCATAAAGGTCAGAGGTTGGCCTCTGGTATCTTTCTCAATCGATCTCCACTTGGTATTTTGAAAAAATGGATTTCTCCTTGGCCTGGACCTCGTCCATTCATCTAGACTAGCTGGTTAGCTACAGCTCGTCCATTCATCTAGACTAGCTGGTTAGCTACAGCTCGTCCATTCATCTAGACTAGCTGGTTAGCTACAGCTCGTCTGTTCATCTAGACTAGCTGGCTAGCAAGCCTCGTTTCCTCCACCCCAGCCCCAAGACAACAGGTGCATGCTTGTTGCACTCTGGCCTTTTCTTCTTAAACAAAACAAAACAAAACATGAGTGTTGGGAATCCAAACCAGGTTCTCATGCTTGCTAGACAAGTTCTTTCCTGATGGAGCCATCTCCTTGGTCCTTGCTCACCTAATCTATAAGGTGGACACAGCGGTTCTACACCTCAGTGGAGTCAGCTCAGTGGGCTTATTCTTTGTCAACTCTCGTTTCTGATTACCTTGAATTAGAAAATCAAACTCTGCACTGATTAATACAGTTTCGAGCATCAAGCTGGAGATACATTAGTGTTACTGAAGTTGAAATGCAGAAAGAGATTAAATCCACAAACAAGGTCAAGATTACTTTTTTCTTCTATTTAACCAAATATCAGCGTTTTTTTGTTTCTGAAAAAAAAATCACATCTCCTGTCACATTAAATCAACGTTAGAATTTTCAATTTTATTGGCTCTGGTGTTATGTTTGAATATGGTTTGAAAACGTATTCTGGATTTATAGTTATATCAAGGCTGTCAGCATAAGGAGTCTATAACTAGCTTTATGTTTATTTGCACTGAAATTAAATTATAACGAATTTAAAAATTACATTGTGATTTGTTGAGAACATACAAACTTGTGTATGTGCACACATAACACTGCTCTCTAAGGAGACCACTTAGGGCTCCGGGAAAATCTCTCTAGGCTTTTGGGTGTCATCAGGAAGGTTTTGATTGACAAAAGATAACCTCATTAAAATAATGTTTGAGGACAAAGTAGTAAAGGTTGGTTTCCGTAGAATACATAGGACCCAGAGTAGAGCAGGTGCACCAGACTGATTGCTGGATAAATGAGTTACCCAAAACCCAAAAGGAGTTAGCATTCTATTGCATTGAGCTATGAGGTTCTGTATGTTTGAATGATGGTCTAGCACAGGATGCAGAAGGTTCAAAGACCTTTGTGGCTCTGCATACAGGACACGTACTAGTCCCAGTTTTGATGACGTGGCATTACAAGACAGGGCTTTAGGAGCAGTGGCTCTTCATAGTAGGCCCCAGGAGACCAGAGAAGGTAGGAGGGAAAGGGGAGAGTGGGTGAGGTAAGCAAGAGTGGGAGGTTTGAGGGGAATCCCCAGGGGCAACACCAGCCTGATATGCGGTGACTGGGAAGTTGACCCTGCTTGGGCCTAGGAAGGAGGCTCTTCTGCTTCAGTTCCAGTCAGTTCCAGTTCCAGTGCCAGTGCCTCCCCAGGAGGGCAGCATGTGAGGCCATAGTCAGAATGCATTAGGAGCAAGGAGGTGGGGACAATGATGTCACTGCCTGGAAGCAGCTAAAGGGACCCTGAAAAGCCACCTGGAGCATCCACAGGTTGTGCCATCCATGCCCAGGAAACCAGAGTGATTCGAAAGCTTTGTCCTGCAATTGGGCCAGTGGTTAACTCGTTAATAGGGAAAAGGGGCCTGGGAAGGAAGCTGGCTGCTGAGGCGTAGCCTTTGGAGTCTTCTGAGGTACAAGGCATGCTGGGAATCTGTCCTCACACCGTGGGTGTTCGGTAGCCGCCACCATTTCTCAGCCCTCAGCAGCAACAGCTTCCTCAAGGGTCTTTAAGTCTGAAACTTCCTGACCTCCCAAGCTCCCATCTGTGCTCTCCTCTCTGCACCCCCCTTCTACACCTCCCTCTCAGTGCCTCTTTGTGAGCCTCTCTCAGCTTTATACCCCATGCTTAGAATGAGTTTTTCAACCTATGCTCATATACACGCCTCCCCAGTTGGAAATCCTTCACTAACATTTGGTTCTACCTCAAAGCTTCCAGGTAATTGTCAGCACCATCCCCTCAGGTCCAGCCACGCTGGCTTTCAGGTTGTCTGTGGGGTTAATGCTACCATATTGTTCCCATCCTGTCAATTGCTCCTTCTGAGACACTGAGCCAAAACAAATCCTCCCTCCCTGAGGTGACTCCTCTCAAGGAGTTTGCCAGAGCCCGTAATATTTCAGTTCCCCAAACATGGAGGAGAGAGTCTGAGTTAGGAATCAAAGAAGTGATTGTTTTTCAAATGACAAAATAATAAAGGATTTTTTTTGTCTGTGTGTGTGTGTGGAAAATATACAAATGTTAGATCAGGTGAAAGAAGGGAAAAATCCACTTCATCTTCATCAATTAGAAATATCATAATGGGGGGCCGGAGATGTGGCTTAGCAGTTTAGAGTAGTGGCAGCTCTCTCAGAAGACCCGGGTTTGAGTCCCAGCACCCACATGATGGCTCACAGCCATCTGCAACTCCAGTCCCAGGGAACCTGACATCCTCTTTGGCCTCCACAGGTCCTGTACTCACATGATCCACAGGAGACATATGTGCAGGGAAAACACCCAGACACACAAAATAAAACTAATAAAAATTTAAAATGTTACAAAACATAACAGTACTACTTCTGATTCAATTTTCTTGATTGGTAGTAAATTGACAATAGGTTTCTGGTTCACAGTCTATAATGATCCTGCTTGTTTTATGTGAGAGGAATTTGTGCTGATGGATAAAGGATGCTAAAGCTGCAGTCATTCAAGGCTGGCTTAACCTGGAAGTAAAAGTCCTGTTCTAAGCATCCCCTTGTCTTCTATAAGGTGGATTTGTCTCTGTTTCTTGCTTAGCTGTCACACTTACAGCAACATATTGTGGACACTTTCTAGTTTAAGGTATGCTTTCCCATTGAATTTTACAGCTGGAGATTATTGCAGGTGGCCCACCATTGTACCAAGTCAGCTTTCATTCATCTCTGCTTGGTTTCTTCCACTGCTCCCCCCTTTGTGTAAATATTATAAATGAATATCTCTGGAGTGAAGCCACTGTGCTGTCCATTCTGTTTCCCAGTCATATGATCGCCGTTGAGTCAGGGATTCATATAACAAACTCTTGACGGACTGTGTTGGATATGGCCAACGGGATGGGGACGTAGTAACCAATGGTGGTAAACCTGAGGAGAGAAAGGACGTGTCTGTAGCCTCTCACATTCAGTGTGTGTTCCTCAGGATTGTTGGTCTCTTCATCTTGACTGATATGCCCTGGGGTAGTGGGTTTCCAACTGGTCTACCTGCTCCTGGGTCCCAGCCTCACCGAGCTGCTTTCTTCTCCTTACAACCCTTGTGTGTCCCCCACTGTCATTCTTCTGCAGAGGGATTTGTCCCTTCCACCCCTCAACACTCCTTTTCGTGTGTTAGCCCTTCTCAGAAGTTCATGCCAGAGTCCTCACCTGCTCTGTCTTCCTGCGCTCCTCAGGTCTCATTAGTGGCAAAACCCTTAGCCTTTTTTGTATCATGTGTCTGTCCATTCCTGCCCCTTAGGGAAAGTGAGAGTCATGTCTTATTCCTGTGTGTGTGTGTGTGTGTGTGGACAGGTATGGGCCTGTGTGCGTTCATATGTATCCAGGTACGCTTGTGTGTACAGGTGGTCATGCATATGTGTGGACATGTGTGTAGAGGGCAGAAGAAAACCTTGGGTGCTGTTCTGCAGATGGTGTCTGCCTGTTTTTGAGGCAGGGTCTCTCACTGGCTTGGAAATAACTGATGTGGGCTGGGCTGCCTGGCCAGGAAGCCCCAGGGATCCTCCTGTCTCAGCATCCTCAGGGCTGGGCTGCATACACTTCCAGCACACCTGTTCTTTTTATGTGGGATCTATGGAGTGAAGTCAGGTCTTCATGCTTGCAAGGCAAATTTTATACTGACTGAATTGTCAGTCTAGGGCCTCATGTCTCCTTGTCCCCTCCTCCTTCCTCTTCTTTTTAAAAAATTGTATATGGATGTTTTGCCTGTCTGTATGTCTGTATGCTACATGTCTGGTGCCCTCGGAGGCCAGGGGAGAGCTCTGGATTGCCTGGATCTAAAATAACAGATGGTTGTGAGCTTCCATGTGAGGGCTAGGAACTGAACCCAGGTCTTCTGGAAGAACAGCCAGTGCTCTTAACCACTGAACCATCTCCCTAGCCCCTTTTGCCTTATTCTTATTGTATTTGTGTGTCAGGACTCTGTTCTCAACAGTGTTTTTTAATCATAATTAAACTAAAACTCATGGCAAAGAAACAAATTTTATGTAACAATATGCCGTTTGTATTCACAGCACACACACACAAACACATACGTGCATGTTCACACACATACATACACACACAGAGAGCTGACAAAGAAGTCACATGGATGGAAATTCATCATGACTAAATGTTATTCTGTTGATTTCTAAGCTGCCAGCCCACCAGATCAGTTACCTACAGTTTGCTGTAACTCTCAGTGTGCAAACCTCTACGGAGCATAGCTCAAGGGCCATTTCTTGATCTGAATTACTGTACACTGAGTCTTTGGCCATGAATCTCAGACATTCTGTAACTTTATCTGTAAACACTTCTGGATGTGTCTGTAAAACATGAAATTCTTTACGCCTTGTGTCAGTCACTGTTCTATGGCTGTGAAGAGACACCATGGCCACAGCAACACTTGTAAAGGAAAGCATTTAATTGGGGCTGCCTTACAGCTTCAGAGGTTTAATCCGTTATCCTCATGGTGGGGAGTTTGGTGGCATGCAGGCAGATGTTGTAGCTAAGAGTTCTATATCCTGATTCTTAGGCAGAGGAAGAAAGAGACACTGGGCCTGGTTGGGCTTCTGAAGTTTGAAGGCCCGGCCCCCAGCGACACACTTCCTCCTCTAACAAGACTACGCCTGTTCCATCAAGTCCACACCTCCTAATCTCTCCCAGGCTGTGCCGCTCCCTGACATATGAGCCAGCCACTTGTATCCAAACCATCACACACAGTGTTCGCATCTGAATTATATACTTTGTTATTAGGATCAGATATCTAGTTAGGGCCAAATTTTCTTAATTGTCCCACAAACCATTCTTTAAAAATAGTCTGTCTGATTGACAAATCTTGTAGTTCATCAGCTCCTCATTTAGTCATTTTCTTCCCCCATCCCAGCCACAGCTTTCTGGGTTTCTCGTAGTGGGTGTCTGCTCTGTGAGCTGGATTGGTTTTCAGACCTGCTAAAAAGAGGAGGATACAGATGGCTTGGATGAAAGTCCTGGGACTGATACACAAATGGCAAAGTTATCCAGTGGCTTAGTGGGTGACCAGGCTAACTAGGGGTGAGTAAATCAGTAGAGTCTACAGGACACAGACAGAGCTTGTGGGGCACCTAACAAAGGCAGTTGAACCCAGTCACTGTCTGTGGCCATGCAGGCATCCCCATGTCTCTCTGATAGACAGGGTTTTGTCTGTGACCCCAGACACCTGTGGTATTCTTGTTGGTGCCTCAAACCTGATAGTTATGACTCTCCCAGGGGAGCAGAACGTCAGATGATGTAGGAAGGCTTCCTATCCCATGGGATAAGCAGTAACACAGTGGTTTTGTGTTAATTGTAGTAACCAACCCATCTCTTTCCTCCATTTTATGGATAGAAGCCCATATAACATAAATATGCCATCTTGATCATTTTAAACTAACTTTATATTATGTGTATGTGGTCATATGTGTGCAGGAGCACATGTGTGCAGGTGTTTGTGGAAGTCAGAGGTCAATATTGGGTGTCTTCTTTGATTGTTCTCCACATTATCTTTTGAGACAGAATTTCTTGCTGGCCCAGGAGCCAGTTTGGCTGGACTGGGTGACTGGGGAGTCCCAAGGACCCTCTTGTCTCCGTCTCCGTATCTCTTTGAAAGTAGGCATGTGTAGCCATGCCCAACGTGATATGGATGCTGGCTCCAAACTTAGGCCTCCATGCTTGTGCTACAAGCATGCTACTGACCAAGCCGCCTCTCTAGTCCCAACCGTTTTACAGTGTGATGTTCAGCTGTGTTATGTACATTCATTCATTCATTCATTCATTCATTCATTCACACAGTCCTGTGAGAGACCCTTAGAATTCATCATCTTGCAAAGTTTCAGCTCTAACTGCCCCACCCAACCCATTTTCTCTGCCTTAGGATATTAAATTTAATTAACTAATTAATAATTTACTCTTTGTAAACAGAGTCTAGCTGGCCTTGTGGTGATCCTTGGGCTTCCCTGGAGCCAGGATGACTGGCATGTGCCACCACACTTGGTTTGCTTTTTGACTATTTTGTATACTCTCTTTGAGTGGATTCAGGCAGTATAAATCCTTATGCAGCTGGTTTATTGCATTTAGCCCTGGAGGTTCTTCCACAGTGCAGCATGAGGCAGATTTATGGTTGAAAATTATTTCACCTCCAGGCAGTAATGGTGCTTGCCTTTTAATCCCAGCACTTGGGAGGCAGAGGCAGGCAGATCTCTGAGTTCAACACCAGCCTAGTCTACAGAGTGCGTTCCAGGACAGCCAGGGCTACACAGAGAAACTCTATCTCAAAAAAGGAAATGAAACAAAACAAAAAGGAACTTCATTGTAGAAGTTGTATTCTCCATGTTCGTTCATTATCAACAGACACCGTTTGCTCACATTCCCTGCTCATTGTGAACAATGCTACAGTAACCACAGGCATGCAGATGGCTTTTCTGCTTTGGAGTATAGTTTCCAAGGTAGTTTCTGGATCATATGATAGTACAATTTGTGATGTACAGGTAGAGCATCAGGAATATTAGTGTAAGGGCTAGAGTTGTAACTCAGTGGTAAAACATTTGTCAGGTCTGTGCTGGGTTCCATCCCCAGTGGCACACACTCACAAACACACACACGTGCGCAGACACACATATACACAGACAGACACACACACATGCACAGACACACACATACACAGACAGACACACACACATACACACACATACACACAGTGACACAGACACACACACATACATACAGAGATACAGACACAGACACACACATACAAATAGCATAAACTCAGTGAGGTTATTAAGAATTATCCAAAGCTTACAAATAAGACTGCAGATAACTCCCTGTCCTTTTAGAGTGTTCAGAAAATTTACCAAGACTGGAATTTCTTGGAGGTTGTGCCTGTGTTTGGCTTGAGTTTTGTATTTGGTTAGAACCAGATGTTTGATGTGGTAATATGTAGGTTTCTTTCTGGGGAAGAGATGGTCCCAAGTTGTAAGACTTCCCTAATCCTGAGGACATTGATCAATTTTGATTTCTTCGAATAAATCTGCATCCCTCAATCTCTGCTTGGAACCAATTTTCTCACCATATATTTTTCATTGGTTAACCAACAAAAATGACTTGACTGTAGTGATATTTCATTTGTATTTTAATAAAAAATCCTTGCCTGAAGATCAGAGAATAAAACAGCCCCAGTGGTCAGCCTTAGAGACCAGGCAGTGGTGACAACACACTTTTAATCCTAGTAGCCACATTATTTTGCCATAGAAACCAGGTGATATTGGTTCACACCTTTAATCTCAGCCCTAGAGAGGAATATAAAATGGGAGGAGGCAGATCTCAGACACAGTCTCATTCTGTGATTCCTGGAGGCAGGATCACCATTTTGGACTGAGGTAAAGGTAAGAGCCAGTGGCTAGGTGTTTTGATTTTCTGACCTTCAGGTTGATTTGTTTACTAAAATACAGATGAAATGTCACTATAGTTGACACCTGCCCATATTATGGAGGAGTCATGCATCTTTTATTTTAGATTATACTTTTTTATTTTCAGCTTGATACAAACCTAGGCATATCTGGGAAAAAAGAGGGGATCTTAGTTAAGAAAATGCCTCCATAAGATTAGCCTGTAACCAAGTCTGTGTGAGCGTTTTCTTGAATAGTGATTGATATGGAAGGGTCTAGCCCTTGGGGACTGTGCCACTCCTGGGCTGGTGGTCCTGGGGGTTGTAGAAGAAAGCAGGCTGAGCAAGTCATGAGGAGCAAGCCTGCCTAAGCTGTTTCTTCATGACTTCTGCTTCAGTTCCTGCCCTGACTTCCCTTCACAATGGACTATAGCAACTGTAAGCTGAAACAAACCCTTTCCTTCCCAAGATGCTTTTGGTCACAGTGTTTATCAAAGCAGCAGAGCCCCTGAGATAAGTCATGGGACTCTTAGTTCATGTGTACTTTTCTTCCTTCCCATGGGGAAATGGCAAGATTCCTTCCTTACTTTTGAATGTTGCTTCCTTGATGCCCATAGGTAAAAGGACTCAAATCTCCTTGTGCACTATTGGCAATTAGTATGTTTCTCAAACCAGCCTGACTGAGTCTGCCGCCGCCTTACTTTTGACCACTGTCCTTTGATGACGGCATGGGAAGTGTCAACATGGTGCCTGGCATAGAGCTTGGGAAAGACATCTTGAGGCTGGTGCAGGAGCCATCTTTAATGAGAGGCTGTTGCTCAGTGCCCATGTGCATGGAGAGGAGATGCCTTGACCTCTGCTTCAGTTATGCATTACCCATCGGTTTCATGTGAATTTCCTGAGCTGCTTCACAAGCCCATCTCTGCACATGCCTCCCGAGCTCGGAAAGCTCCCGGCGCCTTGTCTTTGTATCATTTGACTCTTAGGACTGAAAGCCACATCCTGTTATGTTTGGTTGCTAGGTGGAGAAATGTTATCGTGGGCTTCAGCAATAATTTATCCACAGAGCTCGAGGGCTTGTCATGTTCTCCTGACAGTGAGCTGCGCCACTTTATCAGCCCGCCTGTAAATCAGGCGTGTGTGGGTGCGGATGCCAGCGCTGTTTGATCTCCTGCAGACACTGTAATAATCTGCTTTTGTTTGATTGATTCCTTCACATCAGCGCGCACACTCGGCAAGGCTGGGCGGAGAGGCCTCTGTTTATCTCTGCTGGTCATCTGCTGGAGGCCAACAGGGCACAGAATTCTCTTGGTGGGGAGATGTGAGAGCTTTTGGAATTAGGGCCTTTCCATCATCCCCTCCGAGCTGCTTTCGTTCAATAAATCAATGATAGTGGAATTGAATGCACCGTAAATACCTCAAACCATATCTCTTACAAGAATGTAAGAGTAATTCATAGAAACAGGAAAGGTAACTTTGCGAGAAAGAATTACAGCCCCCGCAAGCTGCTGACACCCAGGGCTCTTTGCTTCGTGGGCTCCCTCCCATCTCACCTCGTGAACTCTGAGAAGAATACAGTTAGGTTGGCGTTTGTTTCCAGAAA
>LOJH01030006.1:1609-20480 GCA_001685095.1 Ellobius talpinus
ATGGTGCTCTTCACACTGCATGGTGCTCTTCACACTGCATGGTGCCTTCACACTGCATGGTGCTCTTCACACTGCATGGTGCCTTCACACTGTATGGTGCTCTTCACACTGCATGGTGCTCTTCACACTGCATGGTGCTCTTCACACTGCATGGTGCTCTTCACACTGTATGATGCTCTTCACACTGCATGGTGCTCTTCACACTGTATAGTGCTTTTCACACTGTATGGTGCTCTTCACACTGGGGTCTTTTCACCATGCTACACACTGGGAAGAGCACCTATTTAGGAACTATTCCATATTTACTTCAGAGGATGGGGCACAGCATAGCAAAATTCTCCAGGGAGTCACTTCCTTGGGTTTATCTGTAGGAAGGGATTCTCTGGGTAGAGTTAGCCTGTTAAGAAACACATCTTCCTTCCAGAAGACCCAGGGCCATTGACATAGCCACTTTCAGGTCCAGTTAACGAGGGCCGCTGACCTGCCTTATTTCCTTGTACCCCAGATTCTTTCCAGCCCCTATTAAAGAGTCGGCTGCTCTGACCAGCTTTTGGGGTTTCTCCTCCCATTCCACTCTATTTACCAGACAATGAGAAAATGAGCAAAAACAAAAGTGTGGGTTCTACCGAAGATGAAAAAATGAAATAAAAGGGTCTACTGGGCTTCCCTTCCATTCCTGGAAAGACTCCCAACAAATGAATGACAGAGACAGTGGACAGTGATGGATGGGAAAATGACAGAATTAAAACCCCAATTTGCTATAAACACCAGCTATTCTGATGCTGTTTATGGTAACAGCCCACAAATGTCTCAATTCAAACTGTTTCTATGAAACACCTTTATGAGAAAAACTCATTAAACTTTTCTGTTATTTACTGAAAATATTTTAGACTTTTTCTTCTTGAAAAAGTAATCATAGACAGCGAGTCAAAGCAAACTGACATTAGTTGATGCATTGTCTTAGAACAAATAGCTGTAACAGCTGGAGTAGACATTAAAATGTTTATTTTTGGTATTTTGTGAACTCTAGTAGCTTGGTGTTTCTTGGTCATGTGAGGATCTGAGTCTGCAATGTTTTAAAAATTCAGAATTCCCACAAAATATTTAAAAAATTCAGATTTCTGCTGGGTTCTTGCAGACCACTAGAAAGTTTGCCAAGTTTCTGCAAAACAAAAGCCGCAAGTTTATTCAAAGGTCTTTGTATTCGTCCCCAAGTCTATGCTGAAATTTTTTTAAAATTATAAAATAAAATAAAACAAAACTAACACGTCACCATTGGATAAGACAAACCAACAGAAGGAAGAGCCAAGAGAAGTCACAACAATCAGAGACCCACTCCTTTGCACCCAAGACTCCCATAAAAACACTAAGCTGGAAGCCATGATATATGTGCAGAGGGCCTGGTGAAAACCCACACAGGCCCTGTGCATGTTGTCTCAGTCTCTGTGAGTGCATGTGATCTTTGATCATGGTGACTGAGAGAGCCTTGTTCTTCTGGTGTCCTCCACCCTCTTTGGCTCATAGGCTACTTCCACCTCCTCTGCTGCAGAGTTCCCTGAACCCTGAGGGGAGGGATTTGATAGAGACATCCCACATAGGGTTGAGTGTTCCAAGGTCTCTCTCTCTCNCTCTCTCTCTCTCTCTCTCTCTCTCTCTCTCTCTCTCTCTCTCTCTGTATTTGTTCTCATGTGCTGCAGGAGGATGTTTCTCCAGTGTTAGCTGAGCCATCTATGAGTATAGCAGAATGTCACTGTACTGAGATTTTTTTTATTACACTGAACTAATAGGCCATGTGAACAACTCTCTGCTAAAAAGTAAGTAAATTGTAGTTAGAGCAAATGCTTGAAGAGATAGAATGTAAGCAATGTCACTTCTACCATTTATGGAATATTCTAGTCTCTTACTCCTTGGTTTTAAGACAATTTAAGTATATCTATACTTAAATATATTTTTGTATTTATGATCCAGAGTTCAAATTTCTTAAAGTTCTTCATGTATCAGGTAAAATTGTACAGAAAAGTTAAGAAGTCTTCATAATAGTAAAAATGATTGTTAAATTTATAATTTTAAGAAAATTAAGTGCAGTTATGTTACTTTCTAATACTTCTGAATATCTAAGATATAAGATATCTTAGTTAGGAATTACCAGTAATATTCTTGCCATCACAATAGTGTTTCCCCGAGGACTGGGGTGATGCCTCAAGAGGTTCAGAGCATGTATTGCTCTTGCACGGTACCCAGATTTGGTTCAGGAGGCAGCAACAGCCTCTAACTCCAGCTCCAGATGATCCAGTGCCACCCTCTGGCCTCTGTAGACACAGGTGGCATACACTCACAATTATATGTATATATACACATAAATAAAGACGACAGTAAAGGCAAATCTTTTTTAAAAAAATGTTTAGCTAGGTGGTGTGCACACCTTTAATCCCAGTACTTGGGAGGCAGAGGCAGGTGGATCTCTTTGAATTCGAGGACAGCCTGGTCTACAGAGCGAGTTCTAGGACAGCCAGGGATGTTACACAGAGAAACCTGTTTCAAAAAGCAAAGGGAAAAAAAAGATTTATTTGGAAGACACACAACTTTTGTTGTGTAAGCAGCAATGGGCTTACAGTGCATCCCAATGGCCGTCTAACCACAGAATGTTAGTCTAGTTCCCAGTGACAGGTGTCTCTACTTAGCGCGTAACACGCAGGCATCACAAGGAACCCTATATCCCTACATGCAAATACATACTTTCTAAAATGCTTACCAAAACACACATCCTTCTGCCTCATCAAATGTTATTAATAGGGCTCAGCACTTTTAGTCACATCAATGGTTTCTACCTCAGCTGGCTCTTCAGAGTCTACACCCTTTAAAAAGCCCTTTTTTCTCAACAAATGCTTGTTTAAATAACAAAATTAATTTACCTTTACTGCGGTAACATCTGAATGGAAAGATCAGACTGATAAACCATAAACCTTGGCAGATGTCAACCTAGAGAAGCCGTAGGAAACGGCAGGCAAGTACCTATCAGAAGTTTGACTGGAAAGTTGAGGAGTGTATCAGGAAAATCATTCTATCCTCAAAATTAAAGATTGAAAGGTCAGTTAATAATCTCTGGTTGAGTCTTTCCTTCCTTCCTTCCTTCCTTCCTTCTTTCTTTCTTTCTTTTTCTCTTTCTTTCTTCCTTTCTATGAAATGGAAGTAGGAAGAGGTTAAAAATGGCCGACTGACAGAAATAACTGTCACATGCTGTGAGTGGTGGATTCTGCCTTGATTATTCACAGATGCAGAAAATGGGATCCTTGCTTACTCGTTTTTATTTACCAGACTACAGTAGTGAACAGATTCCATTAAAAAAGAAAGAACTTGCAATACTTCAAAAAATAAGACTCAAAGCAAACATTTCTGAATTACGTGGCCACCCCCAATAAACCCCACCCACAGTGAACAAAGTAGAAGCTACATTTGTGCATATCCTAAGCAAAATCTATCTATATCCATCCTTTGTTTCTTTTAGATTCAGTGAGTCACTAAAGGGCAGAAAAATAATTGTATATTGGTAACTAAGAAAAGCCAAAGACAATAACCTTTAAAACTGGCACCCGAGTGATCCAGCCCAGCTTGGTTCCTCTGACAAGAGTGCAAAGAGAGACTCTGGTTTATTGGGCACTGGAAGGAAAACAGGACAACACACTGCTTTAAAGGAATATGGTGGCCATGACAATGGTTGCTGTTTCTTTCCCATGGTTCTGACCCTTCCCCCAGTTCTCTGCCCATTATTTTAAGGGCTGCAGTACAAACAGACCCTGCTGTGGGGCTAGAGATCTGACAAAAGGGTGGACCCTTGCAGGGTACCTGTGTTGATATATATGTTCCTCACAGAGTACAGCACTGAGAGTGCCTGTTGATCCTGTCACGCTCCCGTCATCTCTGCCTGACAGTAATGAGCAGGAGGAGCCCGCAGAGTGGGAGAGCAGACCAGTTCAGAGGTCTGCTAACAGAGCTTTTGGAGATGGTAACTTTGGAGCTTGGGGACCATCTGACACTTTGTTACCATAGCATAAGAGTTCCAAGAAGGAAGGCCCTGGGCTGCTTCAGCTTTTGAGTTTATAGGTCCCTTGGCACCAGGCTTAGCTGAGTTGAGTAGATGTAACAGGGCACGAGAGACAGACATCAGTGGCAATGATGGATACGACTTAGCCATAGAGCTGACATCCCAGTGTGCAGAGCTCCATTCTCATACTCAATTCCCACAACCTGGGAGTATAAATTATATAATGCCTAGACTGTGGTAGCAGAGTCCTGGCACGGAGCAAGTATTCTAGAAAGGAGGGAGACTATAATTATAATTTATTTTCTTCCCTCCCTCCCTCCTCTCTTCCTTCCATCCTCCCTCCCTCTCTCCTTTCCTTCCTCCCTTCCTCTCTCCCTCTGTCCCTCCCTATGGAAGGAAAGTGTTCTAACTACTAACGTAATCAAATCATTCTTCATTGACACCAAAAATGTCAGTTTTCGAATTCCTAATTTTCCAGGTAAGACTGTACAAACAGGAGAGAAAGACAGAGGCATTTAGTAATGTTTGAAGACCACAAAAAGTAAATAGAAACATCTGCAAAACTACCCCATGGCACGGCATGAGGACCAGCCTGGGACAAAGACCAACACGATGTCCGTGGCTGTGTGTGGCGATGGCAGCCACACTGCTCTGGAGTGGAGTCATCCCAGGGTGCCCCGTGGCTGCTCTTTTCACCTCTAAACTTGAGCCCAAAGCCTTGGGGATGTTTCAAGTAGCCAGGTTACTCTCAAAGGGAAGAAGCAAGCAGTGGATGGATATGGGGTAGGTCAGGATGAAGAGACACAGGCACCACAGGGAGTAACAGTCTGACTTAAACATTTCTAAATAATCGTTAGTATTCTGTTTGTTTCTTATTTTTCAATCCCTCTTTCTCTCCTGCCCAAGGTGAAGCAAGTACTCTAAGAACAGGGAAACTGAGTGATGAAACAAGAAATCCTAAAGCCCATGGAATTTTACCTCATTTTCTCTGTAAAATGATATGGGTCTGCAAGCAGGAATCACCAGTTGGTTGAGTCAAGATCACACATAAAGGTATCATTTTGAACATCTTAGAAAATGCACAACAGGCTGAGGGAACAATGAGATTCACGACTGACTCACTCACAATGTGAACATCTTACCACCGTCTGACATGTAAAACCCCCATACTGTTACACCCCTTTATGTTAATAACAAATTCATTTGTTTCCTTCCCAAACTCCTGAAATGCAATGGGAATGTAAGATGTCATTTCCAAACTATAAAAAAACACACAGAGAAGTAATGAATCCCAACAAAGACATATTTAGAGGTCTAGAAAGCCCTATTTTATTTACCCCTCGATGATTTACTGAAATTACCAAAAACTATGAAAGTATCAGGACAAAAGACGTGTGTGTGTGGGGGGGTAATCCGCACTCTGGATTTGGACGGACACCTTGGTGTGTTCACCAAAATTCCAAGGGCAGTCTGCATGTCCTTCATTTCAAGCAAGTTGTTGCAAATAGAGCTGAGAGTCTTGCTGTGTTCTCATGCAGCTGTGCAGACTAAAAGGAACAGATGTGGCTTTCACCAGCTCTCTGATTGTCTGAATTATTTTTAACACCTGTGTTAGAGAACACAGGCACATGGTCTTTACAGGCATGAGATCACTTTAGTGTTTTCTGACTGTTACTGGATAAAGGGCCAGCCAACCCTGGGTGGGAACTGACCTCAAGATTTTGTCATTTTTTCTGTGGCCACCTGTGTTTGGACTAATTCATCTCTATCAAGTTTACTATGTGGAGGGAAGGGGGAGTTGGTTAAAGGAACTAAAAGATTTTGTCTTCTAAATCGAGCTTGTTAAGAAAACAGAGTGGTCCTGAAACACGTATGTGCACGCTCGCATACATGCAAGGTTTGGCACAGCATAAAAAATAATGAGGGTGGAAATGTTTCTCTTCAGATTCCAGCGCTTATTAAACATTTCAAATAAATCTAATGAGATGGTTCAGGTGTGCCTTTGTGACTAAGAGCCGAGGACTGTTCTTAAGTTTAAGACATGAAATATTGCAAGACATTTTTCATTATGCATTTAGTCTCTGGAAGGCGAGGAATGACAAAGAATTATCCAAACAGGATGGATTCTGCTTTTGAAAAACATCTGTATTTATTTTTAATTTGCTGACAGTGAAATTCACTCTTTGGGCATACATTCAGTGTTTGGAAAAGGAGTAGAGTCATTACCACAAGCAAGATACAGATGGCTCAACTCAGACCCCTCACATGGTTCTCTGTTGTCCACCCGTTCCTTCCCTACCCAGAGCCATTGATTAACACCACAATTCCATCTTTGTCATAAAAGCATGAAACATCCTTGGGGAAATTACTAAGTGGGAGATCATAGAGTCATATTTTTTAACTTGATATAAAAAGCAAACTTGCCAAATGACATTCTTACATGGTCCCAAAATTATGAAACCAAAGTCATCAGGTCATTTGGAAATCTTTACCTTCTATGACATACAGTCTATGGAATCATCATAATTTTGGATAAAAGCGTTCACAGTTAAATAATGTATTTCTTATTCTGCTTTTCAGCTTTGATTTTTTTTAAAGATTTAGTTTAAAAAATTGGCCTGCATGCATGTCTATGCACCACATGTGTGCAGTGCTCAAAGAGGCCAGAAGAGGGCATCAGATCCTCTGGAACTGGAGTTACAGTTGTTGTTGGCTGCCATGTGGGTGCTGGGAACTGAACCCAGATCTTCTGCAAACACAGATGCTCTTAACTGCTGAGCTGTCTCTCTAGACTCATCTGCTTCAATTCTTATTTTTGTCCAGTCCCCATCAGCATGAGCTGCCACATCTGTAGGTCCCTGTGGCCGATTGAGAGGGAAGAAGTTGGGAGCTCTATAGTCTCTGAAGCTCACAGATGGAATCTCATGATGTTGGGGAATAAACTGACCTCACTAGGCTTTGGTTTTCTCATCTTTAGAACGAGTACAATATTGTCTACCACAGGGGACCTTCCTAATGATTAGACTGGATGCCGAATACTGAACATCCAGCATGTTGCCTGTCACATAGCAAGTATTTAGTGACCAGCTTCCGCATGTTTTTTGAAACATGGATAGTTTGTATCACCTAATTTTGGAATTCATGCCACTCAGCTAAGACACTCTAGCTAACAACTAGAAAAATCCCTACCAGTCAAATATATTTGGGGTAAATTACATTTGGATTACACGGCCCATTGACAAATGCATAATAGCCAACAATTTATTGATTTCCAGAAAATAGGGGCTGTTTACAGACAGCAAGAGAAAAATTAAAGTGCTGGCTACCTATCAGAGGGAGGGAGATAGAGGGCTGGAAAAGATATACATGGAATAGCCAAGGTGTACAGAACCAGAGCCACACACAGTTCATCCCAGGAGGAGCACATTGCCACACCCCTCCTCCCCAAGCTCAGAGATAACTGGAGCTAAGAGGCAGAGATGTAGGTGACTCCAAGGAAACATCTGGAAACAGCAGGACAGCTACACATATGAGCCCACAACAGTTATGAAAGCATGCAAAACCCCATGTAAGCCCAAGCAGCAATGGAGAAGGGAGATGGCCATGCAGTATCCCCACACACACACCCATGAGGCAGAGGGCAGTTGTTTGCTGTTGGAGAAGGCAGTGCCATTTTTCTCTAAGAGTGTATCTTTTGGTAAATCAACCACACTCTGGTGGAAAAGTACACATCCAAGAATATTTGGGACAGTACGAATTAGTCTTGATGCTTTTTTGTGTTCTTTTAGGGACAAGTAAGAAAGGGAAAGTGGGTAGATCTGGGTAGAGTGGTGGAGGTGAATATGATCCAACCATGTTGTATAAAAACAGAAACTCTCAAAGATCTAGTAAAAGAAAATCTTAAAGGAAATGCATGGGAAGGGGCCTGGGCTTGTAGAGAATAAGCTCAACTTGCTTTACCTTTTGGCCTGATACTATCTATATACCACAGATATAGATTTAATCTTGTTCTGTGAAATCTGAGTTTGGGGGCAGCACACCGTGTTCATCAGCCATGTTCTAGATGAATCTGTGCTGAAACAATAGGGCCACTCTTTTCGCTCCAAATGATAAAGACAGGCTTTATTTTGAGTTCTATCCCCAGACAAGTGTGCCTTAGTTGTCCTTCATCAAAACCCATGAAAACTTTCCGTTCCTAACCTCTGTCCCCTTGGAACCAATCAACACAATTCCTGGCACAAGAATCAAATGAGAAAAGGAAACGCTGAAGCTGAATTTGATTTGGTGACTCTGCAGACGTCTGTCAGTGGAACTGTGCAGAGGCACATTGACCTTGGAAGGTTTTAAATCTGATAAGGACACACGCGGATACTCTGAATTTGAGGTGACAGCCTGCCTTGACCACTCACTTCTTGCAGTCACAGCTGCACTCCCCCAGTCCACCATACATGCCAAGTGATCCTCCCAAAGCAAATCTTCTGCATGCACCAAGCGTTGCGTTTAATAAGGATTGAAAATAAATAAAGAGGCATTGACACCCAGTTTAAAAATCTGGTTGTTGAGATGAGGCCGGTGGAAACCTTCAAACAATATTCCCAAGGAGTGTTCTAATTTCTACATTCATCTAATTCCCTCATCTGTGCTGAGGCATTCATTTGTATCATGGTAGAAGTGCTTGCAGGAAGACATGAGCAATGGTCTAGCACGGACATTTTTCTGTGTTTTTGGAAAACAAAAAGGACATGTTATTTATTACATGATCCCTTCATCAGCGAGGGAGGGTTATTCAATGCCAGATATGTTTCAGGTTTGTATTATGTCAAAGATTCCATGATATTATAATTTATCTGCCACAGAGGACAGTGGGGAACCAAGTAAAAATTCTGGTGTATCTGGCAGACTGGCAAATTTCTAGACTGCATCCAGAGTCTACTGAATCAGAAACTGTGGTGGGTGTCCTGGGAAGTGTGCCATATAAACTTTTGTGGGTTAGAAGTTGTGCCCTGCTGTCGTTTTTATTCCCAGTGCTAAGCACAAATCTTGGGACAGAGCAGACACTCAATACCAAGCTGCTAAATTCAATCATTCCACAAATATTTGAGTGGATTCTATGGGCCAGATGTTGTTCCAGGCACTTGTATCCAAGAACAAAATGGGCGAAAATTCTGATTTTCAGAACTTTTGGAAGGGGAAGGGGAAATTAAACTATAACAATGGCAAACTATACCGATAGGAGCTGAGCAGCTGCAGGGTACAGACATTGCGAGGGGCATAAAAGATGAGGAGGATGCGGAAGTGGGAGAGGACTCTTGGTGGCATTAATTCAGGTATAAGGGTGGGTTGTCCTGAGAAGGTGGCATTTTAGAGGCTAGGAATACAGCCTGCAGGATATCTAGTGACGAACTCTAGGAAGACAGCTGCTCGGGCAAAAAAAGAGCCAGACTGTGCCAGGTGTACTGGACTATGCAAAGGAACCGGGCCCTAATTCGGGCCCAGATTCATGCCCGAGAGGCAGCGGATACTGTAGAGCTCTGTCCTCTGGGAGGGAGGCCACAGCTATGCTCCTCTGGAAATCTGTGTGCATGGGATCACTTGCACAAACCCTCACAAGACAGGTGCCATTGGCCTTCCCTCCCAGAAGGAGAGGAGGAAGCTCACCAAACCCTCAACCACCAGTCCAGGCACTTCCTCCCTCCTGCTCTCCTCCTCCTGGCTGCAAGCAAGCCTGCCCAACCTGAGCATGATCTTGAGGACACCTAGGGTGTAGGAGTTTGACTGGGGTGGAGGCTCTATCAAGGCAGCTTTAGCAGGTCATCGCCCATGCTGGGGTGGGCTTTTTGAGTATGCCTGTGACTGACTGACTCACGCTCCTGTATGTAGTCTCAAGAGTCTCACTGATTCATCAAGCTGTACTCGATGCAGGTATTTTCTTTGGTCCATTGTGTGAATCAGTGTTTGGGTGATCAGATGTCTGTTCCTGTCTCCCCAGGAAAAGAAAAGAAAACGGGATTAAAGGCTCGAGGTCTGCTCTTCACATCAAGAATTCCTTCCTTTATTTTACAGCATGTCAAGCTCCACAGAACATCAGACAAATCGGTTCTGTGAATCCCAGACCCTGAAACAACTGTAGCCCCAGCCCAGATGCCCTCCCTTTCACCCCCTCCGCCAGGAAAACTCAGTTTTAAAAGGGCTTCCGTCATGAACGGAGTTCCGCATGTCAGTATTTCCTACGATTCCAGCACAAATTCTTCCTCCAGGATGAGCTATTATGCTACAGGAGACACAGCCATGCCGGTGAATCACTCAGTTTGATCAGATTATCTAAATTCCTTGGCTGTAGAAAAGCTAGTGTCAAACAGTCAAATAAGCCAAAATACTAGATGAATGGAAGCAAAGCCACATACAAAAATATAAAATAAAAAAACAAACTACAAAGAGATTTTGAGAAGATGGTAATAGGCAGACAGGAAGTAAATATGGATAATGCTTCTCAGCTTGATTTTTATCCCCATGAAATCATCAAAGCTATTTCAGAACCTATACATATTTTCCAGCCATGTCCAGTTGTGGATTATTATAGTTTGTGGCACTGTAATCACACTAGGATTATTGAGGGTAGGCCTGTGCTGGAGTGTATTCATAAGAATCACCTTTCAACATTTGGCAGGAGTTCATTGAAGGAGTTTAGCTACATTGCAAAGGTTTTTTTGAGCTTCAGGTTTTGATGATACTGTACAAAAGCTAGTTTGGACTATTTTGTAAACATAATCGCTTGTGTTTATTTCACTTAAATCAGTCACACCATGGTCTTCACTTTGTTCTCTGTCCATGCACAGCATCCTCCTTTAAATATTTACACAGCCTTCATCCTCATAAGGTAAATTCTTGATCACACTGGGTCAAGGAAGCATGCCAATCTGGTCAGCTATAAAAGTATCTCTATCAGTAGAGTATGTGCAAAACAATCAAACACATGTAGCAGTGAAGACTGTCATCCCATGTAATCATAAATCATTAATGTTAACCTATTAGATATATAACATATTAAATATTATATAACAAAAACATATATACTACTCATGTGTTTGGAATTTATGTTCTTCTGGAGAGCAATTCTGGAAAAATGCACCACAGAAACACCATATTAACAGTGAGAACACAGTTTGTTTCTTTTGTGTTTTGGATTTTGGTCACCAACGTTGAGAACTTTTTGAGTAAACTCAGGCAGAAATAGCAGACACAGTGAGTCTTCACTGTCTGACATCGCCTGCTCAGGTCTCTGTGTCCATGATTGCATGAGCATGCTTAGTTCAGCAGCTGGGCCCTGGGAAGCCCCAGTGTGGTACCCCAGCTTTTAACTTTGCAGTGTCTATAAAGACAGTATGTGCCCAGAGAAGGCTGTTGATAAAAAAAAATCTTAACAATGATATTTAAACTGCTATTTTTTAAAAAGTGACCTTTTAACTGAAAGTAATGTATTTATCTCCAGTAGACTGTATGACTCATTGATCTCACGGAGAACAAAAGCTTTGAAGACACAGACTGGAGACTGGAACTGATGGGGTGGGGAGGACGCTTGCTGGGGAGCGGGAGCAATTGTCTTTGTGGGTGTAGTCATTGTTGCAAGGTACTCCAGTAAAGAACCCATGAGCCCATGCGTGTTCATGAAAGCAACCCTAATTAAATTCAGTGGATCACAAACAAACAGAATAAGAGGAGGGCTTGTCGAGGAGAAGAAAAATGGATGAGAAAGGGCAGTGGGGGGTAAATGGACTGAAAACGTCATGTACACCTATGAGATTAACAAAGAATAATACATTGGAAATAATGACAATTCCAGGAGATAACACTGTTTTTCCTTAAGGTCCTTCCAGGAACTCTTACTTTCCTCTCTCCCACCGTTCACTCATCACCCTTCTCCCTCCTTGTTTCCTGTGTGGTTTTTTTCTCCTCCTCTCTTTCCCCTGCCCACTCGTCCCTGGACAGCAGCTTTGCTCTCTCCCTTAACTGACCATCCTGCCATCTCATGCTTCCATTTGGTTATATGAAAATGCCTCTTAGCAAAGTCTCTCCTTCAGATACACGGGGCCCTTACACAAAACGCCTGGAAAATTAATTCCATGTACATTTTAGGAAATCTTGCTCACAGCTGAATTTTTCCATTAGAAACGGTTTCAAAGGCTACAGAAAGAAACCACAGCCAAATGAGGCAAAGTTTAAGCGAGAAAACATGTGTGGCACATTAAGCCGAGTGACAGGAATGGAGTTACATTTTCAGAGCAGCTGAGAAGTTCTACAAATGCCCTTCAACTAAAACAAGGGTATTTTCTTTTTTAACTCAAGAAAGAATCAGCCTGCCAAGGCAGAATTCACAAAAATAAAATCCACATTTAGTTTGAAGAATAATTAAAGCTCAAAATCATAAATAATTGGTAATCAGGAGCCACATGTGTGAAAACAAGTTGAAGTGCGTGTGCTAACCATGAGAGTGTGCAACTATAGCTTACCATTGACTGTGATGTTGCTTTTGACTGACATGTACTTCTTTCCCCATTCTGGCAACAACCATTTTCTACTGAATTTTTTATATGACTTCTATACAAATTTGACATAAGTAATACAGGATTAATAGTAATGAACCATTGAAAAAAATTACCTAATCTTCTACTACATAGAATAATAAATACTATGTAGATATAATTTTAAAAAAATAGCTATTTTCACGGAACTGCCAATTTCAGAAGAATCTGTATATATAGCCTTGTTTCTCAGGGTAGTAGTAGCTCCATATTTCTTTGAGAGAAATAAAAGGGTGTGCCCTGTTGCTAAAATAGCTCAGAAAGAAAGAGGGACATTGACAGGACTTGGCAGCTGCTATGATACCATGAGTGGCCATTTTGGTTTTATGAGGCCAAATGCCCACTGTAATCATGGGTTTTCTCAGTCAAGCAAGACAGAACTGATGTGAAATAGTAATGTGATCTCCAACGATTTCTGCTAATGAAAAGACCCTCAAGAGGGGGGGAGTAACGGGAAAAGCTGCAAACATAGCTTATCCTATGGCCATCTTGCCTCTCTGCTCCCCTACAATGGTCAGCTGTGAAACACAACTTCCTTTAGAACAACCTCTCCGACTTCCACTTCCCAGCCAATCAGCTTGATGTGGAAGACTGACTCACACAGCGGAGATGCCTCCTCAGCCGAGACTTCCTGTGAGAGTTCCTTTCGAACCATGTTCTGAAATGTCACGGGGGCTGGAGATGTTGAGACAGGTTCCAGTAGCAATAAATAAAAATAAATAAGTAAGTAGGGAAATAAATAAATGTTGCTGGAGTGGAGCTAAAAAAATTCTTTGCGGAAGTCAGAACACCCTTGAGAAGGCACAGGCTGTGTAGGGGCGAACTTCCTTACAAAGGGGGGACATATCATTCTCAAACATAAAGAGTACTGCCACTGGGTAAGACCACAGACAAAATACATGTGGGATAAGTGTCTACTAATAGCTGTTGTCTCTGTTTTTGATAAGGCACTGAGTAATCATGACAATCTTTATGCTATTTTACTTTTTCTATTTTAAATTATGTCTTTAAAAATCAAATACTATTTTAAAGCCCCAAACCTAGGACAAACATTCCATGACATTCTGACCTTTTCTGTCACCAGGGACAGTCCTTTAAAACTCATTTAATGGGTAGTATTTTTCTCATACAAATAATATTTCAATCCTAGTTTTTTAAGCTTGATATTGTTGTATGAGGTCCTTCTTTCTATGTGTTGCTTGTATTGGTTAATGAATAAAGAAACTGCTTTGGGCCTGTTGATAGGGTAGAACTTAGGTAGGCGAGGTAAACGAAATGGCATGCTGGGAGAAAGAAAGGCGGAGAACAGAAATGCCATGGTGCCGCCAGAGACAGATATGCCGAATCTTTCCCGGTAAGCCATTGCCACGTGGTGATGCACAGATCAATGGAAATGGGTTAAATTAAGATGTAAGAATTAGTCAATAGGAAACTAGAACTAATGGGCCAAGCAGTGATTTAATTAATAAAGTTCTGTGTGGTTATTGCAGAGCTAAGCTAGCCGGGCAGCCGGGATGAATAAGCAGCCCTCTCCTTGCAAGATGATATTACTTATTGCTTTTAATTAGGGCATCTGAGAATTCTGATCAATCCTCCTCTACTCTTCAGATGCAATTTCATCACAGTTTTTGACTAAGTTAAAATTCTAGTCTCTCTCAGAGACTTTGTATATTAACTAATGTATTCATAATGTATTTTTAAGACTCAGTCAGAATTTGGCTTGACTTACTGAAAGCAGAGTGACTTCTAGGATGATGTATGTCCCTCAGTTTGATGTTAGTAGTCATTGCCGACCTGTAATATAGGCATATCACAGAAGTTTGCAGAGCAGTGATATACTTCTACAATGTTTAACCTCAAATATATTCACTAAATAAACTTGCCCCCATTAATTACTATTTTTCTAGAGTAAAGTTTAAATAAAAACTCATAATTTCTTATTTATACAATTAGAAAAGAATTGCACTCTGTTGTATAATTATTCTAAGACATGTACTCAGTTTTCTTGTTATAATTGCTAATTAATTCCCCCATGATTATAACTTTCAATTTAATGTGTTGGCTTGTTTTTCCAAATATAATCAATAAAATAACCTTGGTAACATTTTCAGCACAGTGCTAAATATATTTGTGAATTTGAATAATGTTCCATAATGCCATGGAGTACAAGGACAAAATTCAACTCAAGAATTTGACAGGGAAAAAATAATCTTCTGTCTTCTATAAAAATATGTTCAAATAAATAAAAAGAACACAAAAGAAATTTAGGGGAAACTTAGAGAATTAAGAAAAATAGGTGGATTATTGCATTGCAATGGATGATTATTGTTTAAAATCTAACTTTTAAAAATGTAAAAAGCAAAAAACATATAGGGAGAATGGAACTAATGAATTAAGAAATTATTGTTGAGGCTGAAGGTGTAGAGAGGGCTTGGCTGGCATACCCAAGAACTAGGTTCAAACTCAGCACTACCAAGGAAAAAATAAGATGGGGGAGAGATGGGAGAGAGGAGAGAAGAGGAGAGGAGAAAAGAGGAGGGGAGGGGAGGGAAGAGGAGGAGAGGGGAAAGGAGAGAGAAGGGAAGGAGAATGGGGAGGGGAGTGGAAAAAGAAGGGAAGGAAGAAAGAGAACTTGTGAACTTGAGGACAAGAATGATAAAAATGTGGGTTTTCTGCCCTATGGAATGACCATTTTTAAAAGGTTGATAGTGACTGAAGCTGGGCCTTTTTATATATAATATTTTTCTAATTTTGCATATGTTTGACATTGTCCTTAATAAAGATCTTAAAATTATATTCTGTGATTATTTTTTAATTATTGCTGTACATTTTCTCCTAAAATATCTTTATTCTGTGTTCATATCAGACTGAGAGTTATACTAAATACAGTTTTCTAGATTGGCAATTGTTTTCTCATAACCGAATTGCAGTCTGGTAAAGGAAGGCTTGGAATGTTTTTTCCTTTGACCTCTTCCTCCTGAGTGGTGAGAAAACAGGCATATATGCAGCCACATCTTGAAGCTGTTCTTATTCTCACTCTTTAAGATGTTTTCCTACTTATGTACTTGTGGGTGGAAAGGACACATGCCTACATACCATAGAGTGCATGTAGAAGTCAGAGGATGTGCATAGTTAGACTCTTCATGGCTCCTAATATGGAAATTGGCAGCAATTAATTGTAGGAGGAGTTTTTCTTTGGGACTGCCAGCCAGTTCCCAAATAGCCACATAGATACTTAATATTAATTATAAATGCTCGGCAAATATCTTAGGCTTGTTACTATCTAGATTTTATAACTTAACCTATATTTTTTACCTACCCTCTGCCACATGGCAGTACCTTCTTTCAGCATGGCATGTTTATCTCCTGCTTCCTCTGCCGCCCTTGGGAGACTCCTCCTCTCTTCTTCCATCCACACACTTTCTTCTTATCTGCAAGTCAGTCCCAGCTAACCTCTATCTGGCCAGCAACTGGCCAGTCAGCTCTCTATGAAGCAATGAGTGTGATACATATTTACAGCGTGCAAAGACTGCATCACAGCAATGACTGCACTTGTTGCACAGTTATTCTAAAACCTTTACTCAGCTTTCAGTATAATGATTTTAGCCCTTTGAAAACGTGGTTGTATTCCACACATACAACTTAAACATGTCCTGTGAGTTTATTCCCACTTCTTTTCCCTGTATCGGCGCCTTTCCTCAGACACCAGTGACCTCTGGCTGTCATTCTTTTCTGCTCTACAAAGCTGACTGGGAAACTGTCTACAGAAGATGGAACTGTCAGCTCTCAGGCCAGGCCAACCAGGAAGCCTGCCCGGGCAATCTCACTGGTGAGACTGAGATACAGGCATCATCCAGACATCTCTTTAAGAAAGTTCAGTTCTTCGGAGGAAACACTTGTCTCCTGCTGGGGGCAGACTCAAGGCTCATTACGTCATTCTGGTGATGAACATGACCAGGCTGGTCTCCCTGCTCAATATGCAAACCTCTACTTATTTTCTCCTCACTGCCCAGCCAGTATCTCATAAAACAATTTGGTGTTCTTCGTTTCTTCTCGTCACATTTGGCTAGATCGTTGGTAATAGTAAATTTTGAATCCCTGATTAATGGGAATCCACTGCTGCTGATGTAATAAGCCAATCAAACCAAATTATTAAATACAGGTTTTATGAAGAGAGAGCAAAGTACTCTCAGGAGGGCGGGAGGAATTACATGGCAAATATGGCTACCAGGTCTTAAGGAGCCTATAGGCGTGATCTTGAGCAAGCCCCAAGGAGGGACTGACTTTTAATGGGCTTTCTCAGGGGCAGGGTTTGAAGAGGGCAGTTGCAGGGGAGGGGCCACTGCTTGGAGCACTGAGGGAGGAGTGAGACCTGAGTGTGTAGAATCGACCTCCAAGCTGGAGATCCCAAACAGGCACTGACCAACCACTAGGTGCCTAGGGGTAGGTCTAACGCTCACCTTACTGGTTCGTTCCAAGACTCAGGCACTTGATCACTTGGTTCCCAGCTGAAGGTGTAGTATGGAGGACATACGGGATTTTTAAATAAAGACCCATATAGCACACTGACAGCCAAGACGTGGAACTTGTAGGTTACAGGTTGATTCTGGTTCCTCAGCTCAACTCCTCAGCTTCCCGGCCAGCTGGGAGGCAAGGGGCTGTGGTGCAATTAAGGTCCAGGCGCAAGGAAGAGAGTATCCAGGGGTGATGCCTTCCGCACCATGCTAGGATGCATTCCTTGAACAAATGATATCTTTGGCTCCTTCACATTGTCTCAGCCACAGGAAAAAAATACCCCAAGGCATCGTCCTATCATCCTGTCTAGGTTCTCAAACTGCAATCATGATGTTCCCAGGAAAGAATAACTATTTCTTCCCATGACAATATTCAGACACTAATCTGCTAAGTGGTGAGAAATACCACAAAGCTTGAGAGTTTAAAGGATTTCCTGTAGGTGTTTTATCATGAAGCTGATCAATGAATTCAAATAATATTTAGCTTTGTAGTGGGCAATAATAGTATTTGATAGATTAATACATTCTAATGTATCTTTTAAATAATATAAGCCTCAGTGTAAGAGCAAGACCAGCACAGCATTGCTTTCTGAACACTCAAGCCAACAGAGCTCATTGTCAACAGGAGCAGCACCCTCCTCCTCACTGCTATTGCAACCCTGTATATGCCTATCTAGCTCACATGAAGACAGAGCCCATGGGAGTCTGGGTGATGAAGAACTTGGCTTTCCAGCCAGTGAACTTCACCAAGACACAAGAGGAAGACAGTAACAGGGGTTGAGTGCTCTAAGCCCTACTTGGCTTGTTAAAAAATGTGGGAACAAACAGAGGAGGGGTGGCTTCTAAGGCTGTACACAGCCTGGGAGTGGGGAAGGGCGGAGCATGGAGAGGGTACAGCTGGCACTCAGGTGAGAACTGGAAAGGAGAGTGTGAATGACCTTGGGGTCCTCACTGCTTCTTGTGAGCTGCACATATTTGTTCCCACTCTGTGTGATCTCGCTGTATGACTCTGAAACAAGAACACAAGCTAATTTTAAACAACCCTTTCCATAAGCCATGCATCATTTTTTACTACAATTTTTAAGGCATTAAAGTGGAAAAACAGGACAAAAGTACTACTTAAAATGTTATTTTTCTATGTTTATATGGATGCGGTATCTGACACGCGCTCTCTGGATCCCAGTAGATGCTAATTGAAGTGAATCTCCATATGCATCGATGTGTTTAGCAAAAACCATGAATGCATCCACCCATGAGATACTTTTTCCATTGCTAATAACAATCCTCATCATTTTGTTCTGTGAATTCATCTGAAAACTGGCTGGAATTCTGACTGTGAATGTCAACAATCAATTTGAGTGTCACTGTATGGACCAGCGACTCAATGACTCGCACATTCTGTTCATTCCCAGCAGACTTCAATTGACTCCAGAATATGATTCCAGTCCTTCACCGGGCACTGAACTATAGACAAGACAATTGCAGCTGTAAAATTTTGTGTTTTTCTTTGCTCTAAATAATACCGGGGTTTAGTATAAAAGTTGAGATCACTCTAAGAGTAGATAATTCATTCCATATCTCTAAAATAATGTAGGAACCAAATGAGGAATGAAAAAGAACTATTTATCAGAGGTTTGCTTATTTTACCAAATTAATATACATTATTGTATTGTTTAAAAATTATTTTAGCTTCTCTAGGGTCATGAATTATAGGCTCAATGACCTTTATTAGTGGC
>LOJH01030007.1:9992-21946 GCA_001685095.1 Ellobius talpinus
CCTTCCTTCCTTCCTTCCTTCCTTCCTTCCTTCCTTCCTCCCTCCCCCCTTTCTTTCTTGCTGAAAGCCCAGAGAGGTGACTGAGGCCAGTTTGTGCCAGAACTGGGTTTAGAAGCCAGGCCTAACAACCTGGACTAGTTCCTTGGGACTGCAGGGTCTCATGGAGGAGGATTTGGGAAGTCAGCTGACAACTTTGGTGGTGGTGCAGGGGTGGGGTGGGGGTTGGGGATGGGAGTGGGGAGGCAAACTTCTGGCTGCAAAGAAGTCAAGGTGAAGGGAGTGATGAGGGAAGTGACGTGTGCAGGTCTCTCAACAGTAGGAGAATACGGACGCCATATTGTCAGTTCTGACCCTGCGCTGGAAACCTCTATTACTTCTTCACGTGGAAACACGACCCCTGCCCTCAACATTTGTTTTAATATCCAGCCGTTGAGGAGCGGGGGGGGGGGAAACGTCGCAGAATTAAAGTTACCAGTGTCTCTTTTTGTAAGTGTCCTCTTGTTTCCATGGTGCTGAGGTGCATGCTGCAGCCACTCCGAGTCCCGGTGGCAGGCTACTGATGCAGAGACTCACAGAAAGGATACAGGGACAACAGGATGACCAGGGAGGGAGGAGAGGCCAGTGGAGCAGCTCTAGACGCTGGCCGGGCTGCTGACATGCCTGGGGACCCACTCACACTGTCCTGTGGCTGGATGTTGAGCCTGTCTGGAAAGTCATTTCCTGCTCCCCTTCCCCAGAGTCTGCTGTCCTGAGAGGCAGGTGACTTAGGCAGGTGACTTTTACAGTCCTGTGCTCAGCTGACCTTCCAGAGGCCAATGTTCTTCAACAGGTGGGAAGAGGGCAGGGGGTCTCTCCATAGAGAGGGAGGGAGGTCACAATCTCACTAAGCTCAGATTAGCTGCTAAGGTCCCTGGGAGCTGGCCATCCTGGCACTGCGCCCGGAAGCTAGATGAGGACTGACCAGCAAACACAAGCCAGTCTCTATCCTGAGCTGACCGGAGTCAGCCATTGTCACCTGTGTTCAGCAGAGACCAAAAGGCAGGAGCAATCTTTTCCATGGAGCTTTAGATGTCCCCTGACCAGAGGCCACTGGCCAGGGGAGCCTTGGGAGGATCTGGCATGCACTGGTTATCCTAAACTGGAACTATTGACAAAAATTAGGAATACTTAGAGATTAATCAAGGTCTGGGTATATGGGGCCCATTGTCAGGGAGGTTTTTGTTTGGCTTCCAGGATTGTCACTAGAGATGACTATCTGGCCTCCTGTGGGTCCCATTTCCTAGGTTGTTTATTGTAGATAAGAGACTGCTGTAGGTTGTGAGTCAGAGTCTGTTTGGAGGTGAGATGGCAGGGAAGAGGCTTGCCTAAGACCCCCTACTAGTGAGGGCTCAGTAGGAGCTGCACCCACCCAACTGCCTCCAGCACACAGCACCTCTGTAACAAGTGGCCCAGTGTGTTCCCAGAGCTAAGGCCCGCTCCATTCTGTGTCCCCTGCCCCAGCATCACTGTGTCCTCTCTCATCCTTCTCCAGGTGTCCCCCTGTACCCACAGTTAAGCAGCAACAATGGAGAGTCTCGGGGTCCCCACTGCCCTCCCTTCCCTTATTATTACGGGAGCGCCTGGGCTCCAGGGTGGGCCTCAACTTAATCTTTGACGTGCTACATAGAAATGAGTCAAGGATGAAAACTCTGGATTCAGGGTCATTCCCAATGGCAATTTTTTTCCTGTGTTCTGAGTACATTCTTAATGATTTGCCCAGGTTGTATGGTGTATAGCGCCCACTCCTGCTCTGCATCTCCACGCCGTGCTTCCCACAAACCTCTCTCCCAGGGACGTGACTATCTGATGACCCATGGAGATTAACCAGAGCTATCTGTGTGCAGTGAGTCTGGGGCTAGCTCTGAAGTGGGAACACAACTAAAGACGGTAGCTCCCCATTTCCCCGGGGCTGTCAATAGCCAATAGTTCAGAGATAAAGATAGGCCCAGTGAGTCCCTCCCCTTCCTTGACTTAATGACTGGGTCTTGTGTGGGCCGAGTTCAGGTAGCCAGAGTTCTGAACCGATGCTGAGAATCCTTGTGTTCAGTATAGAGGATAGCATGGCACTGCTGACCTCAAGCTTGTAACCTGACCTCCATCTCTCAGGTGTTGAGGTGGCAGGCGGGAGTCACCATGATTGTTTATTTGTCGAATACAGGGTTTTTCATGACGCCCACGCCAGTCACAAACTTGACATTCTCCTACCTTAGCCTCCTAAGTGTTTGGCCTGCAGGTATGTGTCCAGGCGTGGCACACTGCAATTCTTTACAGTGATTGGCCGGCAGGTGTGTGTCTAGGCATGGCACACTGCAGTTCTTTGGCATTTAAAACAGTCCCATAGCTTGATTTTGCTTTGAACAGGAAATGGGTCCTGGTAGTTGTTTCTCTATGCAGAAGGCGCTACCCCCAGGTCCCTAAGACTCCCTGGCTGCCATCAGAAGGACCACAGGTCCTGTTCCAGGGCCTTTCTGCGCGCCAGCTCCCCCTGTGCAGCCTGCCTTGGGAGTAGACTAGGAAGGTCTGGCTTTGTAGCTTTGCCCTGGACTTCTTTGGGATCTGTCTTTACTCTGGGTCAGGGCCGAGGGTAGCTGAAGCATGCTGGGCAGAGGGAGTGCCTCAGCAGCACTGCCAGGACCTTAGAGATGTGATCAGCAAGTACTTTAGCATCTCTGAGGCAAGAACTCAGACCCTTACAACTAACTGTAAGGAGTCCTAGGATCCTGGCCTCAGTTTCCCTGGGAACACGGCACTGGGTGCCCCCACTTAGAGGATAAACAGGGGTTAGACTAAGACTTCTGGCCCTCACCTGGATGGACACCCTCCCCCACCCCGCCCCATCCTCTACCAGGTGATCCCTTTCTTCCTTCCCTACCATCTCAGGTGGCTGCAATTTGTCAGGATGCTGAGGCAATCTGAATGCAGATGGTTGATCTACCCCTGCTGTTGTAAAAATCGCCAAGGCAGGAGAATGGTGAGTTCAAGGCCAGTCTGGGTGCCACAGTGAGTCCCTGCTTTTACAAAGAGAGCGGAGTGGGGAGATAGCTCAGTCAGTAAAGTGCTTGCTGTCTAAGCAGCAGAACCCCAGTTCAACCCCTAGAACTGATATAAAAAAGCTAAGCACAGTGGTGTGTGTTTATATTCCTGGTACTGGGGAGACAGACAGGCAAAACCCTGGGGCTAGATGGCAGCAAGCCTCGCCGAATTGGCGATTCCAGGTCAGTGAGAGATCTTGTCTCAAAATTCAAGGTGGAGGGCTGGAGAGATAGCTCAGCCATCAGGAACGCTCATTGCTCTTGTAGAGGAAACCAGGTTCAGATTCCAGCACCCACACGGTGTTTCACAAACACCAGTTCCAAAGGATCATCTTCTGACCTCTGTGGGCACCAGGCATACATGCGGTGCACAGACATAAATGCAGGCAAAATAGTCAATCACAGAAATAAAACAAATCCAACTAAAAACCAAAGTGGCGAGCTGTTCAATAAGACAGCCAATGTTGACCTCTGGACCATGTGCACACGTGCACACTGTGATGAACACACACCTATATACAACACACACACAAGTGCAAAATGCAAATATATAGAGAGTTCCCAATTGCCCAAGTTAGGCTTCAATGTTGTCTGTGATGACTGGGAATTTTCTACGTGATTCCCAAGGACAGAGCTGAGACAACACTGCTTGCCCTGTGTCCCCAGTACTCGGCAACTGTGTCTCCCCAACCCCACCGCTCCCCCCGGCGCCCCCTCTGGCAATGCTGACTGCAGCTTTCCAGCAGGCCAGCAAACCGAGGTTCAGAGAGGAACCTCACTTAAGTACTCAATGTCAGGTGGCTGAGATCAGAAGCCCGGAGTCCCAAGGCGAGGGCGCTCTCTTAGGGGGCTGCGCTTCTGGTCCAGCCAGCCTACCTAGGAATCAGGTTGCTGAGAGAGGACCACTCAGGACTGCTTGAGTGAGACAGGAAGAGGCCATCACCTTGTCCGTAGACTTTCCCTCCTTGCCCGGTTCTTGATGACTCTCCACCTGTAGCAACTTTTCTGTACGGTTTACTCAACTGGAGATGCCAACAGCTGAGAACATCTTGGATTCAAGGAATTTACCTGAGCATAGTGGCACGCACACAGCGGTCTGACACCACAGGTCCCCTACCCGCTTTGACGTCCCATCTGCCCAGAGTCAACTGCATTTCCTGTGTGAGTGTGTGTGTGTGTGTGCGTGCATGTGTGTGTTGCATGCATGCTTGTGACTGTGGGTGCACCTGCCAGCCAGCTCAGGGACCTACTTGTCTCTGCCCCCCACCCCAGAACAGCTTCATATCCTGTGTGAGTAAGTGGGTGTGTGTGTGCATGTGCGTGTGCACACGTGTGTGCGTGTTACTGTGGGTGTACCTGCCAGCTAGCTCAGGGACCTACTTGGCTCTGCCTCCCCAGCGCTGGGATTACTGTGCCACCATATGGTTTTTCACTCTGCTCTGGTTCACACGGGCTCTGGGGACTGAAGTCTGTTCTGATGCTTGCACAGCAGACTTTTGGCTGAGGAGCCAGCTCCCCGGCCTCCGCATTTCATTTTGCAGATGAGGTCTGACTCCTGTTTTCAGTTACTAGATGGAGAGAGACAGGTTCAAGTGTTATGATCTACCCAGGGCCTGATTCCAATCCTGAGCCTTGTGCTTACATCACCAACTGAGAGGGGACATGGTGTCACAACAGGGAGCCGGGAGCATGGGGGGGCTGCACAAATTCTGTTGTATCACAGAGGGGAGGGAAGGACCTGAGGCACGAGACCGAGAGGGAGTCAGGAGGTTGCCTTTCTATTCTTGGTTCTGCAATGAGTTCGCTGTGTGCCCTTGGGCAGATCAGTTCCTCTCTCTTATCCTCAGTTTCCTCCTTCTCTACAACCAAATGCAGAATCTTCAAGGCTTTCCCTTTCAGTTCTAAGGAGCCACAGCTCTGGCCGGGATGTGGGCTGTATGTGAAGAAATCCGACTCTTGGTTTCATTTCGTAACTTGGGCCCCTCAGCACTTCCCAGCTGGGGCTGGGAACAGGCCCAATATTCATTGACAACCTAAGGTGAGTTTCAGGGAGGTGGCTGGCAGCATGGGCTGTCACAAACCTCTGACAGAAGAAGGACAGTGCTGGGGAAACCCCAGTTTTCCTACCCAAGGCTCTCATTGGTACATAGCCTTGATGCTGCCTTCACACCGAGAGGCCTCCAGCCTCTGCCGGCTCCCATGTCATCCGCTGCTGGTTTCGATCAATGGCAGCAGCATAAGCAACAAATAAAAAACCCATTTACTGGCAATTCCAGTCATTTGTGGCATTTAATTAGCATAATTGACCCAAACAGGAACTTTTCTTTTCACCTGAATTTAAAAACACATCCCCACTGACCCCCCAGTAAATCTGAGAAATTTTCTTTTTTTTTCAAAAATGAGGTTTTAACGAAAGCCCAATATCAAAACACCATATAATACTTTTATCTCATTGAAGACATTTGATGCTTATTAAAATATTACTGCTTTAAGGCTTATTTTGATTTTTTTTTTGCCCAAGAGTGTGTGCAGAGTCTCGATACTTAGATAATAACAAAGAAACCTTAAACATGAAAACGCACATGAAAGGTAATATGTTCCCCATTAGTCCCAGTATCATTTCCCCAGGATTACTGCTTTCCAAATATAGCATTAGCTTAAAATAAAAGGCCATTTACAGTAACGGGACACTCGGTACTACGCTGGAGCATGCGGGCTCTCCAAGGGCCATGTACAACGGCTTCATTAAGTGGGAACTGCAGGGGAGAAAGGCTGGCTTAAAAAAAATCCCAGCATGCCTCCTCAAAGGCCCCCCAGATAGGCCACCTACCCTGACCCAAGGCCCGTGTCTAACAAGCTCTTAATTCCGCTTTCAGAACTGCTTTTTCACGCGTTGTTTCTTCCAGAGATGAAAACATTTTCGAAGCTGACAAGCCATCAATCCGGTGCCACCCGGGGAAGAGAAGCCTTGGTCCCGAGCTCTGCATTCTGGCCTCACAGACAGGAGAACATGGGACTGTCATCCATACCCAATGGGTCGCCCTGGATTTGGGGGGTCTCTTTTTATCCTGAGAGCCAGCATGCTTAAGAGAAGCTATGAGAACAGAGAGCCCTGAGGGCCGTGCCTTCCAGCTTGTCTGAGTGGACATGGACCAGCAACTGCAGGTTGTTGGGGATGGCTGGAGCCCGTTATACAGTTGGATGAGCTAATTTATTGAGGGACAGAGTCATCATGTACGCAGAAGGGCCTCAAGTGGCAGTGAGGACATTCTAATTTTCTTCCGTGGGCTGGCCCGTGTCAAGCCCCCGCTGGAAACTGCCAATTGGCTGAGGGCGCCTGAAGAGGACTCACATTGTCTGTTTGCTGTTTTGATCCAACCGTGCAAGCCCCTTCTGATGTGGGAAGCCAGCCACCTAAAGGCCCAGTTTGGAGAGGCTCCATAGAGTGAGGGAGCAAGTGTCTAGCATGAAGAGAGAGATGTGCCCCCCTCCCCCGGTTTCAAATCCCCAACTGGATGCCAGCCACACCTCAGTTGTCAGCAGGGAGAGGGATGATCCAGAGGGCACAGAGGCAAACGGCAGGGTAACAAGAGTGCACACTGGGTGGGGGTCACCTCACCAGTCCTGCCTGTGTCCCAAGGGGTAGTTCCTTGCTTGGAGCAGGGATGGTGTCACTATGGCTATTTGAGCAAGCAACTCACCGGGCTGTTCCCAGCTTTGAGCTTGTACTGGCTGTGCCCAGTTACTGTCCATCACTCTTATCCTTGAAGCCACGGATGGCTAATGTCTTGTTCCTGGCTGTGATGGGCACCAACCAGGCATATCCCTCCCAAGGTGAGAAAAAAAGGTAACCACTCCCATGTACGGAATAGTCCTTGCTGTCCAGTTTCTGGCCAGTGCCACGTGGATTTATCCTCTCACCGGACCTCACGGGACCACTGTGTCACAGCAATCCATGTGTGAGGGCCTTGCAGAGAAGGGAGACGGAGTGAGGAGAGGTTGAGCCACCTGCAGAGGCTTCAGCAGGTGATGAGCCTGCCAGAGCCCCCGCCCTGAGTGCTGGACCTCATCATTGTCCAGAAGTCACAGTTCTGTGGTGTCCACGGCATCCAAGACTCTTGTAAGGGAGATGGAGCTGGCCCTCGGTCACATTTAATTCAGAACCACTGCTTTTTATGGGTTACTACTTCTTCGGGAGGAGAAGATTAACATTCAGGGACCACTCATGGTACAGGCTGGGGACACTCATGGCACAGGTTTGGGCTGAGCCCTCTGCCCTAGAGGACCCAAAGTGCCACCCTGGACAAAATTCCTGTCCTTCCAGGGCTCACACAGTTTAAATGACTTGGAGTGTGTTAATTGCAAAAGGAATTTGCTCCCACAGAAGGAAAATGAGAGGCAGAGAGAGAAAGCTATGCCCGAGGTTAAGACACAGGACTGCATGCAGCCCTGAGTTCCAAAGTCTCTACCACCCAGCTTTCTGTTCATTTCATTCCCCAAAGCTCTACCAGTTGTCAAGTGCAGATTAAATTTTTTGGTCAACTCGACAGTTAAAAAAAAAAGAAAAGAAATGTCAGTTGAGAAAATGCCTCCATCAGATTGGCCTGTAGGCAAATGCGTGCAGCATTTTCTTGATTTAGGTGGGAAGGCTCAATCCTCTGAGTGATGCACCCTGGGTTGTAGGAGAAAGGCTGAGCAAGCCATGACAAGCAAGCCAGCAGGCAGGATTCTTCTATAATCTGCTCCAGTTCCTGCCTTGAGTTCCTGCCTCGGCTTCCCTAACTGATGTGCTCTAAGCCAAATCAAGACTTCTCTGCACAAGCTGCTTTGGGCCGCTTTGGGCCATGATGTTTATCACAGCGGTAAAAACAAAGGAGGAAAGTGAGACCCAGAGGAATGTGGGAGCTGGAAGTGGAGTGGCATCGGTGGAGCAGACAGCGCTGGGAAAGAGTGGGCGGAGCCTGCAGGGGAGTAGTCAGCCAGTAGATGACATGGGTGAGAACTCAAGTGGGAAGAAGACAGCATCTCCAAGCTGTTTCCCCCAAGATGAGAGGTTGTGGAGGACCCAGAGTGGAAGAGGATCGTGAGGCGGTAAGACAGCCGGCTCGATGGCTGGTGTCTGTTAGGAACAGGGAGAGAGGTGGCTTCCTGTCATATGCTTGTCAGTGCTGGCGTAATGTGTGCTTAAAGGACAGTGACATGTTACCTCCGCTACTCATGTTACACCCGGACACTCTTGCTCACTCAGACTCGCCTGCTGCTGATCCTGTAGAGTTGGCATCCGTTCCTTGGGACCCATCACCTGTCAAGGTATCACTGACATTGAGAGTCGGGGACTGGCCTGTTTATGTCACCATGGGACCAAACTAGAAGCAACAGAATGGCGAAGGTCCTGGCCTCTGTCATTTTAAGAAGTACCTCCCCCACCTAGTACAGCACTGAAGACTCTGCACTCTCGCTAAGTCACGCTAATTCCAACTGTGCACGAGTGAGAAGAGTGCAGGACTCTAACCACGCTGAGTAGAGGCAGGGAGACCAAGACAGTAGGAACCAGAAGCTGTAACTTTAGATGGGAGTGCTGGTCTTAAAATATTTCTAAAGCCCCAGAACCAACGTGGCTCAGTCCTCCATTCTTCTAACAGGCAATAAGTTGGGCCTGCCCTTGCTGCTTCTCTGTGTCCTGGTAAGCAGAAAGGTCATGGGGCCCCTGGGTAGCTGTGGCTAGGGTGGGTGGGGTAGCTGCGCTGAGTACAGATGGGGTAACCATGGTGAGGGTATGTGGGTAACTATAGTTAAGGTGTGTAACTGTGGTGAGGGCTGCTGGGTAACTATGGTTAAGGTGGGTAACTGTGGTTAGGGTGGGGGTAACTGTGGGAGGGTGGGTAACCACGGTGAGGGCAGGTGGGTAACTGAGGCGAGGGCGGATGGGTAGCTGCTGTCAGGGTAGGTATGCACAAGGCGGAAGGAGCCTAGACAGAACAGAGACCCTGTCTAAATTCCGCCGGGACCCTTTCTAGCACAGCTAGCCTTAAAACCAGGGGTCCTGGGCAGCTAGCCGGTGGCAGGAGCAGCCTTCCCAGCAGAGGCTCTTCCTAGATTTACATATTGTACCCCCTCACCTGTGTGTGCTCTGGTCCATCAGTGTGAAGGCCTTGGGGTTTTTTTTAAATGTGCCCTACATCAAATACATCTCCCCACCAGGGAGGAACCCCCAGCCTCTGTGTAGTAGACTCATGGGACATTTGATTGTCTAGAATACATCAAACAGCCCAGGTCTCCCTTGTAAAAGTTTTACAAGAAAATCGTTGAAGATCAGCCGAACCTGCCTTTTTCTCTCCTTAGATTCTGACGCTGAGCTGATATAGCCTCACCACACTTTGGTGCTGGCCTGTGAGAGCGCCAGGCTGTTGAGGTAGCAGCGGCAGGATCCTCAGCCCCAGGATCGTTAGACTTGCAGGCCACGGCTGTGGGATCTAGTGAGTTGGACATATTTTATTTAACCAGCTTAGTAAAAGGTAATATTCAGCAGCTGTGATCTATAGCAGAATTACAATTTTCAGGTCAAGGAGGGATTTTGATATTAGGAGGTTGGGCAGAATTGCTATGAAATCTCATGAGCTGTCTTTAAAAATAAATGAGAAAATAGGTTATCCAAGAGTCATTGTAAGGGGAAAATCAATAGGCGGTGTCTATTCACTTGGGCTATCAAAATCCTTGAAATTTGAACAAAAGTTTCATGTTTAGTGTATTGGAGGTTTTGAAATATCAGCAGCGGAGCTCCGTGGCTACACATCTGTGGTGCTGCCCATCCAAATGAAGCGAGCCCTTGTGAAGCCACTCGGCTCCCTCTTAAGATGGGGAACGAGCCTGGTGATAGAAGGGACCTGCAGAGACTCCTGCAGGGCACACTGTCACCCTCCGCTGCAGGCTGCCACCAGCACTTGCAGGGGAAGCACTGAGGTCAGAGCCATGGTGCAGGTAGAAGGGCAGAGTCCGCACATCTCACCCCATGCTAATAATCCACTATGCATACCTTGGGATGGGAACCACCTCTTTGCGGTGGGCTTTTACCTGCTTGGGCTGTCTGAAATGACAGAAGGTGTCTACCGCCCAAATATACCCTCTCTCTACCAAGGCTAGGATCAGGTGTTAAGGTGGGTAACCTCTTAACCACGCAGAGTTGATCTCTCCCCCCTACTATGTGCCATGCTCAATTAGCGAGCAAACATGGAGGACTAAGCCAGGCTGCAAGAAGGAAATAGGCTCTGAAAGACGATCAGGGAGACCTCCTTAGACGGGGGAGGAAGGGTTCTCAGATGGTCACTCATCCTGGACTAACAGCACAGGTAAGACTTAGCCAGGGAGAAGACTGATGGGCTGGGAAGGTCCAGGATAGAGGCTCCAAGTTGGGAAAGAGCCTGAAATGTGGGAGAAAGAAAGGAGGTGGGATGGGGCTGGTGTCTGGCCTCGCAGGGCTGGCCAGGGCAGGCCAGACCATGGAAGGAATTGCGACTAGAAACCTTAGACCAGAGGAGATTTTGAACCATAACCTTCTAAGATCCAATTTTCATTTCCAAACCATCACTCTAGCTGCTGGGAATGGAAACAAACCACTGATACTAAGTGGGGACACCAAAGACTGTGGCCCAGGGGGAGAAATGGTGGCAGGGAATGGGGCATGTGGAGGTGGATTCCTTAGTGCCCTGGGAGAGCCTGCAGTCTTCCGTTAATTGGCAATAAAGGACACTGGGCATAGCTTTCACTCACTGGTGAGCCTTCCTGATTTGGATCTCTGTGCTACAGGTTCCGTGCCTTCCTCCGTGGAGGTGGGTTTTTCAGAGATGACTCTGCTATCCAGGGGTTCATGTGGAGCCAAGCATTATGTGTAGATGGGCTCCTGTGTCACATACATCCCAGTTTCCAAATTCCTGTGTATATTATTCTCATGAATTCACTCAAGAATATGACTCAACAACATTGTATCTTAGCAGTAATTATTTTATAGCTTCTATTTTCTCAATCCATATATTTTAAAGAGTTGCTTTAAATGTGCCCTCGAATTTCTTTTTGCTTTTTTCTCTTAAAAAATTTAAATTTATGATTTTAATTTGCATATATAATGTGTTTTCATAGTATTCACCCCCAGCACACTCTCTCCTTCCTCCAGCCAGGCCCCTTCCTACTTTGATGTCATGAGTGTGCATGTGCGTTTTTGTGTCCCAACAAGTTTAATTAGGGCTCCTTGCACGAGCATTGGCCGGGGTTATTTACTGGGGCCCTGGCAGCTCACCAGTGGGAAGTTAGAAATTTCTTTTTCAATACATTTGGCAATGGGTAGACTCAAACCAGTCAACCAACCCAGACTGCACTTTGCCCTGCCCCTGAGCTGAACTCCAAGACAGGAAATTCCCAGGTTGCCGTTGGGAGACCTGGGAAGGCAGAGATGATGTTATATGGCTTGTGTTGTGTTCCTGATCCCAGATTCACACTGGCCATTTAGTATTAAAAAGAAGTTTTCAAGCTTTCTTAGAAAAAAATTTATTCTTTAAAGATTTACTTTGTGTGTGTATGTGTGTGTGTGCGTGTATTTGTGTGTGTGTATGTGAGGGGGGAGAAAGGGGAGGAGAAAGAAGGGGGGGAAGAGATGGGAGGGGGCAGACCAGATGCCCATAGGGGAGCTGGAGTTACAGAGGGTTGTAAGCTTCCAGTATGCTGGGTACTGAATTCCAGCCCTCTGCAGGAACAGTATATTCTCTTAGCCATTGATTCATCTCTAGCCCCTAGAAAAGCTATTTTGTATTTTGTAGTGTAATGGGAGTGGCAGGGCCCGCTTTTCGTCCCGCCTGGCTCCCGCATGGCTAGCTTAACACCCGAAATAACAAC
>LOJH01030008.1:595-14451 GCA_001685095.1 Ellobius talpinus
TTTTTTATTTAGATATTAATTACATACCTCAACATTTATCCTCTATTCTTTTATTTGTACAATCCAATGCTTTCTAGTGCTTTCACCAGTTATGTGATAGTAACCATGGATTTGAAAACATTTTCATTCTATAAACAAAACAAAACAAAAAACCTCTGAGCTCAGTGATTACTTCTCATTGTTCTCTATCCATTTATCCCCTCTTGGGAATGTCTAATCTAATTTTGTAGATTTCATATAAATAACATAATAGAATGCATGTCTTTCATGCATTTATTTCACTTATTGAGTATTTTCAAGGCTTTCTCATGTCATAGCATTTAACACTAAATTCTTTTTTTACTACTGAACAATATTCTACATTATGATTGTACTGTATTTACATTCATCAATTAATTGTCATTTATGTTGGCTTTAATTTTGGTTTTTCTAAATGCCTCTAGTAAATTAATGCAACTTTCTCTATATTGTCTGTCAAAGAGGCATTTACATTCTTAATAATGAGGTGTGGGTTTTTCTTTCTTTCTTTTCTTTCTTTTTTTTGGTTTTTCGAGACAGGGTTTCTGTGTAGCTTTGGAGTCTGTCCTGGAACTAGCTCTTGTAGACCAGGTTGGTCTCTAACTCACAGAGATCTGCCTGACTCTGCCTCCCTAGTGTTGGGATTAAAGGTATGTGCCACCACCGCCCGCCATTAGAGGTGTGGATTTTTCAATTGCTTCACATTCTTAGCAAAATCTTTAACTATTTACATTTTGTTTTTGTTTTCTTCTGAGTGGGGTTCTTTCTAGGTGCCTCAGCTGAACTCAAACTCTCCCACTTGCAGTGGTCCCCTTGTCTCAGCTTCTCTCAAGGAGTTGGGATCCTAGACTAAAGCAACCATGTATGTTTTTGTTTTTGTTTCCTATGTTTGTCCTCCAAGTATAGGTGATATATCTTTATCGTTTTGGTTTCCAAGTCTTCAGGATTGTTGATGATGACATTTTGTCATGTGCTTATTGGCCACTTTTAAAGGTATTTTTCCCATCAGTCATTATTTAAAAGTTAATCTAAGAAAACCACAATTTTGTTTGTGGTATGGTGCACAGATTTTCTTTCAGAATGATATGTACACTTCCTCCTTATTGTGTTTGTTTTCATACTATGTAAAAAAGTCTTTCTTTAAAGAATGTATTCTCTAAATGGCAGTAAGTGTGTATACTGTCATTTGTGTACATATGTGAATTTTCTTGTTTCTCCAACTACACATAGGCTGGTACATATGAATCTATGTGTGAATGTGTGTTGGAGGTCAGAAGTTAACATGGGTGTTATTCTCTAGGTTCTATGAGTCTAAATTTTTAAAGAGTATTTCAGTGGCCTGGAACTTGCCAAATAGAAAAGGTTGCTGGCTAGCAAGTTCTAGTGATCTGCCTTTCTCTGCCTCCCTAGAGCTGGGATTAAAAGGGTACATAACTACACGTGGAGAATTTTTAAACATCTGTCCTCATACTTGCAAAATAAACATTCTACCAGCTAATGTATTTTCTAATCTCTCTCAAGGTTCTTCTATATTTGTTTATGAATATGAATTTTATAGTTCATATTTCTACCTTCAGAAAAAAAATTTGCTGCTTTAGTTGAAATAACACTGCATTTATTCTGTCAGGCATCACTTATAGATGGTGACACGGTCTGAGAAAAACATCTTTAGGCAGTATAAAAGTAATAAGTATTTCCATCAACCTAGGCAATGTAGCACATACCCTTTTGCTCTAAAGGCATGGAAAACAAAACAATGTTAGATTAGATTTAGAATTCAAAATGATGTGGTAAACACAAGATGTATGAGGCTACTACTGGTGTATTAGCATACAGATTTACAGTACACATTTTTTATGAGTAGAAGTACACTTTAAAATTAACAATCAAATGTAAGTATAGCAAATGTGTAAATCAATAAGATAGTCAATTGTTATGATTAGTGTGCACTGTGCAAGTTTGGATTACAATGAACACAGTTTATATGTGGTGCATTTTTATAGTACCGGTAGTGCAGAAGGTCTATTTATGACAACATCATCACAGACATGTGGATAATGTTCTGCCACATGATGTCTCTAACTACTTGGAATTTTTCATCACCATAATGATATTATGGGATCATTATTGTGTATTACATGTTCTGTAATTGACTGAAATGTCATTCACACATGTGAGCATATTAATTTAGGGAACATTTGTGTCTTTATAAATTTGAATTATCCTATGTAAGAAAAATAAATGACTTTTCAATTGTTTAAATTAATTTTTAGGCCTTTTAGGAATTTGTAATGATGTTACATTGAATCATGTATTATGGAGCTACTGATTGTTCCCACTCTGTCTCTCTGACTCTCACTCTGTTTATGACATTTTTGCATGCTAACTTTATGTCAAGACAGAATCATAATATTTGAATTTTACTAAACTTTTTGTCTATTTAATTTGGTTTTTAAGATACATATAGCAGCTATTTTGCCACATCTTCTGCTTGCATTGATTTTTCTTTTATTAAATTTTAGTAACTGTAGAGAGAAACATACTTCCATTCTTCTTGTTCAAAATGTTTAGTTATTAACCAACACACATATATAATCAAATACACAGGAACACACACTTGTGTTGTGTCATTTTGCATTATACTGTTAAATTTTGTACAGTCCTTTTCAACATCAATTTCATAGATGTTTTACAACAGAAAATATCAAACTTTCCAATATTAAGTAAGTCATTTTTACAACTGGAAAAAGTTCCATTTGGTCATAGTGTCTTTCTTTATAATTTTTAATTTTAATTTTTAATGGACTCTACTTTCTAATATAATTTCAAAAACTTCACTGGTATTAATGAGACTGATTTGTAGTTTTTATACAATTTTCTAATTTTTAATGTATCACAATTTTATTTTTTACATTAACTAAATAAAAGTGTTCCTTAAACTATATTCTGGAGGAATTTAATTGGCAATCGGATTAGGTCATATCATATACAGTTTCAATTTTAAATGCCTATGAAGAAATACTCATTGGCTCTAAAGTAAAACACAATATATTCTTTGTGAAAGTAGCTTAATGCTTGAATAGATTACTAAATGTTTTGTAGTAATTAGTATTAATTAATATTTGGTAATAGCTTAATCCAATGTTTGACAACAACTTCTTATATTTCACAGTTTGATCTTCATTTCAATCTTATGATCCTATTATTATGCATATTTCATGAAAAAGAAAATCCAAGGCTCTGAAGGATTAAGGGGTTTATCCATGCCACCCGGTGAGCAGCAAATAAGGGAAAGAGTCAGAGCTAATATTCTGTACTCTGCTGCTTTTCCACAGATTTCATGAACTGTTGTTAACAGGAGGTTCTCATTACTGTTAGCGTTGTTTCTAACAGAAGGAAGCAATAGTCATACGTTTTCTCAAAACAGGTCTCTCATGCTTGCATTTAGACTCACAAGGTTCAAATCAATTTTTGGGATAAAAATTTCCTATAAATTGAAAGAAGACTTTTGAACATATCTGATCTTTAGCTTAGTCCCCCGAATGATGAAACATTAAATTAGGCTTAATTTGTCAACCATTTTGAAACCAGATACCGAATTTCTAGGAACAAATGGAATGCATATGCTCTTGTACCTTAAATCCCGCTATTTTCAATAAGTTATAAATAAACAGGCATAGAAAGATATGGGTAATTTCCACCCAAAAACCCAGTACATGCAGTAGAGACAAATCCCAGTGCCATTATCATTGGCTTCTCAGTCTGCCTCAATTGTGAGCCACATTCATAGGGTCCAGTTTGAGCTCACGCTCATTCAGTCCCAGTCCAGCTGGACTTGGTGAGTTCCCATTAGCTCAGGCACACTGTCTCAGTAGGTGGAACAATCCCTCGTGGTCGTGGCTTCCTTGGTTAAATTCTCCCTCCTTCTGCTCTTCAACTGGACCTTGGGAGCTCAATCCAGTGCTCCNAGTGCCATTATCATTGGCTTCTCAGTCTGCCTCAATTGTGAGCCACATTCATAGGGTCCAGTTTGAGCTCACGCTCATTCAGTCCCAGTCCAGCTGGACTTGGTGAGTTCCCATTAGCTCAGGCACACTGTCTCAGTAGGTGGAACAATCCCTCGTGGTCGTGGCTTCCTTGGTTAAATTCTCCCTCCTTCTGCTCTTCAACTGGACCTTGGGAGCTCAATCCAGTGCTCCCATGTGGGTTTCTGTCTCTATGTCCATCTGTCGCCAGACGAAGGTTCTATGGTGACATGCAAGATATTCATCAGAGTGGCTATGGGAGAAGGCCAGTTCAGGCACCCTCTCCTCTGCTGCCCAGGATCCTAGCTGGGGACATCCCTGTGGAAGTGGAAATTTTGTTTCCTATTATCTATAAAGTAATAAAAAATTATCAGAGAAAAAATAAAAAAGAAGGTGTAGTATGTAGACACAGCAGAATTTTATTCAACTCTAAAGATATGGGAGTCCACACGTGACTCAGTTTCCAATTGGAGTCAATTCTGACTTAAAAGTCATTTGAGTTCAAGTGTGCCTGCTCTACCTGCATCCTTGAAGGCTGTGAGAAAGTTCTGATTAAGCCCATGGGAAAAAGCATTTTGCTCATGAGAAAAGAACACATTATCTACTAATACACAAACTTAGTACATGCCAGGTGAGGGCACATCCCGATAGAAAAAAGAAACTGCTTGCTGCTAGCAGAATTCACGTGAGCGATATGAACCTCCTTAAGCTTTCTGCCAAGGACAGTGCAGGGAGGTGGTTAGCTGACTGGGCTGCTCTTTGTTCTGCCTTCTGCCCTTAATCTGAAAAAAACAAGTTCTGAAATAACTCTGGGCTGTTTGGCTGCATTGACATGGCATGACCAAACAGACCTCCTGATTCTAAAAAAAAGAAAGAAAGAAAGAAAAGAAAAGAAAAGAAAAGAAAGATGTGGGTAAAATAGTATACCACAGTATATTAACTGTCAGTAAAATACATAATAAATCAATATAAAATGAAGCATTTCCATTTACTTATTGTTGACTAAGTATTAAAATTCACTATGCAGAAAGACTAGCAAACTCATCTGCCCTTTTGTTTTGCATAGTTCTAGTAGCTGGAATGGTTTACAAAATCCTGCCTTCCTCCTCCAGTTCCTTCCATTCCTCTAAGGACATCTCTATGTGTGTAGTTTTCATTCTTGAGCTCCATTATAACTAAATCTCTTTCATTTCGGAATTGCTAGAATTTTCCTCCCATGAGCTTCACATTATGTTTCTCTGTCTGGAGCAAAATTCTTACCAAGGTACCAAGCACGTCATTTAGAGTTATTCCAGAAGACTTTGGAGAGCTGTTTAAATCAGTATGATGTCTATACACACGTTTTAGGAGTTGCAAAGCAGAGGAGAGAGTATTTCGTGAGTTTTATTTTGTTCTTTGTCTAATAGCATCAAAACTAGAGCCATGTGTCTGAGAGATTCAGTTCCATGGCCAGTTAGTCTAGAAGACAAAAATACAGGACAATTTTCTGTCCTTCTTAGTCGCCACCTCAGGTATTAATATTTCAATAGCCTTTCCCATCAAGGTATCACTAGGGATTTGAAAAAATGTCTGCAGAATCAAAATCACATTTTCAAAAACCTTTGAAAGGCCTAAAATATTTCAAATTTTCTTTTGGTCCATTCTCCTGAGACACTAAGAACATTTGATAGGAGAGCAGTCATAACATCTGTGGCCTTGGGTTTTGCTGATGTAATGTTTTGACTCCCAGTGAAGATACTAGATCTTTGGGATAAATGATCCTCTTTTGCAAATTGCATCTATTTGAACAGAACTCCAGTGCCAATATTGTTAATAGCTTAAGAAGTACAGAGTTCGTATCAAGGGTAAAAGTGCTTCTCCTTGTATCTGTCTATTGATCTTTAGTGTCTAAGGGTGAAATATTAATTTATAGAGGCTCTAGTTAAATGATATTGGAAGTTCACAGGCTCACCTTCATAAGCTTGCCTCTGATTTCAGTTTAGAATCTAAAAGCTCCAGGTACTTTCATTTATTAAGGACTGATGAAGTGAAGTGGAGCTGAAAATGCAGTTTGCAGAAAAATGAGTTTTATGTTGAGACTAGGGGAGGTTTACGGTTGAGAACCTACAGCTGTCAGTCCCTTGAGCATAATTAACATAGCCATGTGTTTTTTTTAAATGATTATCCTTTTGGAATGCTTACATTATGCCAAACTCTATGCTAAGTACAATATATACATTCTATCTAACTTTTATTTACAACACTGCAAAATTTTGTTATCCTTATTTAACAGAAAAATGAGCTTTAGTGACATACAAGTGCTTGACCAAATCTTGTTCCTAATGAGTATGTGAGTCACAGTTCAATGCAGTGCCTATCTGATTGCAAAGGCTCCACTCTACCCTGCAGGCACTAGAAGAGAGCCTCATCTAGATTCTTGAGGTTTATGTAAGTATCCCTTCAATCTTAGCCTCTGGGCTCACACTACTTCCTCCTTTCCTGCCCTTCAAAACTCTCAGCTTTACTCTTACAAGGACACTTGCTATTTAATTTAGGTTTTGTTTTGTGTGGTTAACCCAGGATGATAGCCTCATCTCCCAATACTTAATCACATTTGCATATATATTATTTGTATATTTGTGGATTCCCAGGGTTAGGGCACAGACCTTGCTCAGCCTCCACTCACTTTATTCTAACAAGTACTGGATTTCCATGGTCATGCTGAACGGGACCAAAGTCTTTGTGATCTTCCTCCTGTTTGTGTGCTTTCCTTAGGTATCCGGGTTGCTTCATTTCTTGCACTGATCATTAAATTTTTTCTCCACCTGTAAACTTCTACTTTGCCCTCTGAAAATAAGAATGAGCTCTCAGCAAATTCCTATTCATCTTAAACAACTTCTTTTAGTATTCCTTTAACTTTGTTAGTTTAATTGCAGTTTAGTTTAAATCATAAATCTATGGCTCCCATCACAGTCTTTTGAATTAGTATTATTTTTCTGCCACTCTCCAACTACAGTTGTTCCTTGAGGTCGGGAGGCGTTCTGCAGCTGACTCACCTTTCTTCTGTTTTCAAGCTTGGAATTTTATGTCATTAGATCACTTATACTTATTGTTATCCCTGGTGATTGTTACACTTACACGAAAATTTGGTTGAGCTGCAGAGTATCCAGCTGGTTGATTAAACAATGCCGCATGCATTTTTACAAGGATGTCCTAGGACAAGATTAATTTTTAACTCCAGTAGGTGTAGAAAAGCAGATTACTGTCGAAAATCTGGAATTTTGGGTGGAATCACTGAAATGAATGCCTGTCTGAATGGAACAAAAAGGTTGACCTCATACTGAGGAGAGATTGCTCTTGTGTGACTGCCATTAGAGTCGAACATGTGTTTCCCCTGCCTTTGTACTGAAATTAATATGCTATTATTAATATGCTATTTTCCTGTGGGTTGATTGTGGTGCTCTTCTTCAGCTAACACCTTGGCCCTTCTGGATTTTCCTAACTCATACTTGAACTGGAAACACAACATCATCTCTCCCAAATCTGCGGATTTTGGCTCTCATCTGTTTTCAAAATTACATGATCTAGCTTAGCAATTTCAGAGAGCGAGCAAGAGAGTGAAAGAGAGAGAGAGAGAGAGATCCTTATCTCTGTTTAGGGAAACTTCTTTAATATATTCCTTCTTAATCATTGACAGTATTTTATTTTGTGGTATGTTGTATATCAATCTTGGTAGTATGATTCATTTTGAAATACTTGGTGATATAAATATCCATCCAACATCCTGTCTTTTCAGTTCCATGCCCTACAAATTAGTGCTTCTTTTTCCTTCATCAGCTTTTGATATTTGTTCCTGTGGGCATTTCTGATGTTACCATAATTATCAACCCTGGACATCCCTAATTCCAACATGGGATATGTCCACCAATTCATTCCTGCTATCCTTATACATAGCAATGATTTTTTCCCATGGTGTCCTCCAATGTTTCTCATCTCTCTTGCTCCCCGTTCTAGCCTCATTTCCCTCTACTGTGGGCTTGCAGCCCATAACCCTTCATTGAATTTACTTTATCTTATTATCACCAAGTCTCTTACCTCTCTATTGTTAATAGTATTTACCTCACAAAGTCCCAAGCCTGGTTAACTCAAACATAGCTGCAGAAAATCAGAAATCCTTGTAACTGTTTTCACTTGAGATTCAAAAACATAACATCAAGTCAGTTCTTAAGGTGGCTTGGCAATTATACTAAATTTTCTAACTATATATTCACATTATTCCATGTCCTTTCACTTTTCAAAACTTGAATATCAGTGTTGCGATGGGACACATTTGCAGGGCGATAATTGTGAGTTCAAGTCCAGCCTAGTCCACACCGTGAGTTCCAGCTCAGCCAGGACTATCTAGAAGAAGACTTTCTTTAAAAATAAAGAAAGAGAATAAAAGCAAACCAGTAAAAACAAAAACCCCAATATCCATTCACTCCCTTTCCATTCGTGTGAGAAAACTGAAGTAGTGCAAAGAGATTCCCTCTTCACTCAGCACCCTGTCTTCTTAACATTCAGCCTCTATGTCATATACTGCCCTTTCCCATTACTACGGGTAATCATTCACCCTCGTGCTAAAGCCATTGCATTCTAGTCTATCCATAACCATCTGCTTTAGATTTCCCTATTGTAATACCATTCCTCTTCTATGTAATACATTTTTCTACTTCTTTTGGATACTTCTTAGAACTGTAACCTGCTTCCCCCACCAGTGAAATGAATTACTAACATTAATGATTTCACACCCCCTTGCTCTTGTTTTGTTTATTTTTCTTCTTGACTGGAAAAAAAATTGAAAGAATTTTCTACAATTGGTACTTCTTCTTTACTTTGTAAAGGTACATCCTTTACAAAGAAGTCTAAGTAATAATTATTTCACTCCAAACTGATTAGAAAGCACTTAACCTCAATAATTAGGAATATGACTATTTAGAAACAGGAAGCATAATTGCATATGAAACCCTTTAGATATGCTCAATTCAACCCGATAAGTATCCTAACAAAAAGATATTTGTAAAACAGACAGGAACAAATAGCCACTGCTCATAAGTGTTGTGATCAACTTCTTCTGATTCAAGGGAAATGGGTATAACAAGTTTCAAGTCACGGTGATACAGTGCTATCCCTAAAAGTCAAACAAAACCTAAATAAAAGACATTCCTTTCTGGTAATTATCATTAATGATACTTAGGGTCTCTGTATCAGAATCTCTGAGCATGGACTGACCAAAGACTGTGGGTCATGTGGAAAATGTGACAGTCACATGCTTGCTACTCTGCATTTGAATTAAGTTTTATAAGGATGATACTCTAAAAACATGGCAGCCCTCTAGTGACTACGACACAAAAGCCTGCATTGATGTTTGGGTTTCTACAGGATTTAACACTAGCATTCTTTTTCATGTGCTTTAGCGTACTTTGGCCCATCTGACTCCTCAACGCTTAAAATTACATTATGTTTAAAAATAAAAACTAGTTTTTTAATAAATTATTTAGATATTGTGATTATTGATCAGCGTTATATTTGTTTTCTGAAATAGCACTGTGTAAATCATCCATTTCCATATGTACTTTCACGTTGACTTCAATTTCTGTGTATGAAATCCTCCAAGTTAGGTTACAAGTTCAAGATGGGAGCATTTTGAGTTTTGCCACTTGTGATTAACAGCTGTGAGCAAACCTGAGATCAATGAACAGTATAGATACTAAATATAAAACGTCCTCTCTGTTTGAATTTAGGTCACCACATGTATTTGGATCATTAACAACCTGTATAAATTGCTGCCCCTTTTCTCTAGATGCTCAGTGGGATATTATCTTGGCTGTATGAAGGCTCCTCTGACTTTTAAACAAGCTCTTATTCACCTGTGGTCGCTAACTAAGCTTACTTGCAGTCACTTTCAGAGTTGCAGGGAGAGCAGATATTTATATCCTCCAGGAGTCCTAGAGAAGCTATGATCACTACCCTTCTGTGAACTTAGGACTTGCTGTCTACTGGCAGACACAGTGCTAGCCCTAAACTGGTGTATGATACAAGGGTTGTAATAAGTTACCTTTACTGAGTCTTTAATCTTTCACTTGACAATGGAGATTACTAGAGCTGTGAAGTAGGCATTGACATTTTGATGCATTTTTTTCCTTTTTATATAGAAACATGGCCGGTTTTTGATTTTTGAATTATGTTCCAGTTATCAAGGGCAATTATGCATCAGTTTTACAATGCTTGTTTATCTTTAAAATTCATATAAGTATATTAAATTAAGAGTCCTATTTTCTTTTTGACTGCTTAACTAAGTTTTATAAGCTGTTTTTCTATGCAAGCCCCCAAATTCTTTGTTAAGTTCTAAAATACACATTTATTAATAATAGTATGAATCTACATTATAGTAGTATGAATCTACATTTATAACAGTAGAACTGGTTTGTATTTCCCTGTTTATTCTTTCCATGTATGGTAGATTTTGTGTGTGGTAGAAAACTGGTAATTACCCATTTCTGATATTGGTGGTTATATAATTTATGATCACTTTAAAAAGTGAAAGAATATAGTAACAATGGCTAAGAAAGCATCTCCATGCTGGCACTCTGGTGACATTGCATGTCCTCTCATAGCCTAAAGTGGTAAGGCTCTGATGAAGTTTGGCCTACCCTCTTAGGGGAAACCCCCAATATCATCCCAAGTAGATAGCAAAGTAGAGGCCTTATGAAGAGCTGCGTAAGGCATTTCTAATCTGCCTCTACCTTGTAAAAGACTGCTAGGAGGCAATATCTCATCCTTTTCCCCTGAGTTCTTGAGCACCGGGTGGCATGGGACATTCCATCTCACTACCTTGTCTTTCAGGAACAGATGAAAATTATAAAACTACTTAATGGAAAAAGATTACACTCCTCAGCAATAAAGAAGCCTGCTGCCTGTGTTATCTTTCATTTGGCCTCTGCAGTTTTGTGTTGTACTGAATGTCAAGTGACGTATGAAGGTCACTCCTTACTGATCTTGTTTTCGCTGTCTCAGTATTAAGCTGCCAAAATCCATCTGTGTTCATTGTCTCCTTACAAGAAAAATTTGTCAGCCTCTTGACAAACTCTTAACAATAGTTGAGATTCAGGGAACTGCAATTATAAACATCACCTGAACTAACCGACCAAATGTGCCCCATGATTCAAAGGGCCTGGATGTAGTTTGCTGAAAGTTTCATACAGTCAGCAATATCAGTTAGAGCCTTCCTTAGTGGATGTCTTTGTTAAATTTGAGGGCTCTCCATCGTTACACTGGTAGCTCGTAGAAAAGGCAGTTAATTGGACAAATAGTCCACTTAGACATTGTCCATATGAATATTCTTTTTAGAATGTTCTTCAAGGTACATAAAAACAAGGTAATTATTGTAAGCATTCTTGTTGTATATTCATGTAGCCTTTTTGCTAGATGCAATCCTTTCCATTACAATGATGTATATGTATAATGATGTATTATATACAATTTTGTATATCCTTTTTAAATATAACACTCACTGAAACGGCTTCATAAGCATTTTAATGACTGCATACGTATCTTTCACGTAGTTATTTTTGTTTTTGTCTTAAATTCTCTCAGTTAAGTAAATTGAAGTCCTTTTCTCTTTGCTTGCTTTTTTCATTAGCAACCAATTATTCTGCAACAAACATACTCAGCCCTTAGAATAGATTTGCAGCTGAGAAAGCAATTTTTCAGTCTCTCAATGCGTGCTGTCAATTTGCTTTTTAACAGGTCTGCAGATTGTCATTCCCACCAGCATCTGTAGTTTCTACTTTCTAACTCTCACTGTGCAAAACAAGTTCCAGAATCTCAGAGTCATTTACATTATTACAATAACTTTCTGGGATATTGGAGGTAATGTGCATAAAGACCTAGCAAAAAATTGATAAAATTGATGCACTTAATAAATGATTTGCCCAAATAAAATAATATACTGAATGGTTATGTTAATTGAACACTCTGACATATTTCTTTCTAGTCGATTTACATTTTAAAATTTTGGTTTGTGCATATTAAGTGTCTAAAATGGCACATGTACTCTGATGTGGTATCAATGTTCCACATATTACCTTACGTTTCCAGCCAAGTTGTCTAAAATGCACACCACAAGACTATGCATTATATTGTTGGCCATAGGAAGATATCACAACTTTTGCATCATCTTGGCCTTAATTTCACTACTTTATTTTAGGATTCCACAAGACCAATATTTATTAGCTGTAACAAAAATGTGGAATATTTCAAGTAAAGAAGTATAAGAACTTGATTCATAGATAAAATGTACAAATAAGTGTATCTAAGCATTAGCTTTTATAATTGATTCAAGGTAGTGATAATTACTGAAGTAGACTTGTAAACCAACTATTAAGCATATCTGGTTTACACTGTGGTCAGCCCTGCTACATGTACGACTCACGCAAATGGAGTGCAGTATACTAAACTTTCGCAAGTATACATCAAATATAGTAATGCTACATTTTCTGTTCTCTGGAAATAATAACTATTGACCTTAGTCTTGATAGCCTGGCTGAAATGGTATTTATCAAATTCCTGCACTGTGAAGTTACTCCTTTCCTCATTCCCATGGTATGCCCTTTGGAAGGAAATCACCATATATAACCCATACTTAATGTGTAGAGAATTATGTATAACCTTTTCAGTGTTATAATTAAAACCACATTCCCAAGCCCACTCATCCTTTCGCATCAGTTTGGGACACAATTTATAGCTTATATCCTGGCATGTTAAACTTCCAGACCCTGGGCTACAGGAATGGGATTTTATTCAAGGCTCTTCCTTTCATGCTTCCATGAGTAATTTGTCCACAGGCCGCTCCCCAGATCAGTACTTTCATTAGTTGGCCATTATCCTTGGTATATATATATAAAATGAGCAGTGTTTCTCAAAACTTCAATATACACACTTACCTGGAACCAATTGTTAGCATGCTGACTCCTAGTTCTCAGCTTACTTTGAATGCATTCAGTCATCTATTCTAGACATCAGACACTTAAAATATATTTTAGAACTATTTTGTAGAAACTGGTAAAAATAGTACAGAGCTCTCCTGCTTACCATACATGTTATTTTAGTGTTATTACTAACATCTGACATTGTACAACTCAGGAACTAATGTTGATGTATTATTGCCACTATGAACTAGAGTAATTCCTTTATTCAAATTGCTGTTTTTTTCCATAATTTACTTCCCCCATTTCCTAACTCCATACAGAATCCCCATTACATTTGAACAGGGTGCCCTTAGACATCTCTTGTCTATGGTAGTATCTCAGACTTTTGTTATTGTTATCACTGTAACACACCTGAAGTGTATTTAAAACTCATCTAATTTTGTAGGAAACCCATACGACAGTTTTCTGATGTTTTCATCATAATCCCCAAAGGAATTGCATTTTAAAAGGAGGTCTTGAGAGGTAAACAAGTCATTCCCTCATATCCTAACAGCTTCGCTTACATTGTTAACATGCATCTAAATCGCACAGGTGGTAAAGTTGCACATTTTCTATGCTTTTTGCAATGAAAGCATCTAACTATCCTTAAAGAGGAGAAATTTGTGCTTAATATATGGAATATATATATATATATATTACTCAGAATCTTCAAGGGGATAATTCTATTCCTCTCTATGTATCCAATTAATTATATATAAATGTAGACACATCATTTCTTATTTTATAGTTAGGGTTATCGCTTAATACTATTTTTATGGAAAGTTTATTATATTGATTGATTTGTCTATCTGTTATCTGTCTCTCT
>LOJH01030009.1:0-17242 GCA_001685095.1 Ellobius talpinus
GCTGCCTTCTTTACAACTCCAAAACCTGGACAATGAAACGCTCCTCAGAACAGCAGCTGAATGTGATCAAGATGGCGTGTCTCAGGAGGATTCTAGGAGTCACACGGAGAGATAGCTTGCACAGTGATGACATTAAGAAGCATCCCCACCTACAGAAGGAAGGAAACTACAGGATACGGCAACGGCACTTGATATGTCGGTCATGTTATGAGAATGAAAGATGGCAGATACCCGAAGATAGCACTGCTTGGAGGAATGCACTGGATAAGGTGAAGAGGAAGGCCCCCAAACTGTTTAATTGACAGCATAAAGGAAGACTGTGGAACCTTAGGTATGACAATAACACAAGCATCTAGGACTGCCCAGGATAGGAACAACTGGAGAACCGTCATAAATGAGATGACCATGAATGCTTAAGCATTGGCAGGGCATCAATGATGATGAATGGCATCAATGATGATGAATGATGACTCCCGAGAGTTGCCTAGGGAATCACTTGAGGACATAACAGATTAGAGGAAAGAGAGGGATTGTTTGGACAAGCACTCCTAAACATCTATTGGTACCTTGTGTTCCTTCTCAGCTCCAGCCTGCTGTTCTGAAAATCTCCCCCCACCCCCACGGTGGGTGGGTGGGGGCATCCTTGCTCCTCATGAGATTTCTATGGCAAACTAAAGGTCACCCTCGGGAGCCCATGAGTTTGTCGGAGTTACTTACAAGGCATGGATGATGCCCATGGATAATGGGCAGACATGTGGATGACCTTTCAACAGTCACACTGGAACTCCTGTACCCAACAGTGGTTGATGGCTTTCCCAGGGCTGTGTAGATAAGAGTGTCCCCTCCCCTAATCGTTCCCCACCTGCACCTATGTTCTAGCCCATCCCTGAGACATCCTGGGCCATGTGCGATTAGGACAGAATTGCATGAAACTGGTTGGGAGAAGTGGCTGGATATTCACGAGGGTCTCATGACCTCCTGCCCCCTTCTATGAGGGAATCTGGGTAGTCAACAAGCCCAGCTGGGATGATCTTTCGTAAGCAGTTCCAGCTGAACTCCTGAAGACGGTCCCAGTCTGGCTCAGAGGACAGTCATATACAACACCGGTTACACATGTTTCTCATAAACACAAAGGAAAATCTGCATTTGGTCTCCATATTGTCGGTCCTAGTTTGTTTTCTTTCACACGCTTGTGACCCCTACTGTGTGTGTGTGTGTATGGGGAGTGTGTGCGTGCGTGCATATGTGAGTATGTGAGTGTGAGTATGCATGTGTGCATATGTAGTGTGAGTATGCATGTGTGCATATGTGAGTATGTGTGTGTACACGTGCATATATGAGTGGTGTGTGTGTGCATATGTGACTGTGTGCGCATGTGCATGTGTGTGTATACATATGTGAGTGTGTGTGTGTGTGTGTGCATATGTGAATGTGTGTGTTCAGGTGTGCTTGCTCATGAGTACCTATGTGGAGGCCAGAGGTTGAGGTTGAGTACATTCCTCCATCACTCTCCAATTTAGATTTTGAGGCAGGGTCTTTCACTGAACCTGTCACTCATCAATTTCGCTAGACTGGCTCACCAGTCAAGGCCCTGGGGTCCTCCTGTCTCTCTACTTCAGCACCAGGGTTACAAACATGCCCTGCCACACCTGGCTTTTATGTGGGTTCTGGGGATTTGAACATAGATCCCCACATTTGCACAGTAAGAACTTTTCCTACTGAGTCACCTCCTTAAGCCTCCGTTGAGATTTTCAGACTGGAGAAAGAGCATGTTTCTTTTAAGGCAAGCGGAAGAACCGAGAATTTGTCCAAAAATAAATCAGAATTATTTAAAAAAAGAACAAGTTAATAGTTTTTTTTCACAGTTGATAAGAAGTAGGATTTCTGAGTCTGTTTTCTCTCTTGGGATACTGAATTTTTCCTTCTGATTTTTGTTTTGTTTTGTTCCTTGCTTTTTTTCTGTTTGATTAGTAGCAGGTAAGACTGCTTGTCAAAATTTTTATGAATTACACATGGTTCTGACAAAGAACAAGCAAGCAGTTTCTAACTACTGGTGCAGGGAAGTGGGTGTTTGCATTTTATCTGCTCTTCAATAATCTCCCTAGCAGTACGAAATGCTTCACAACTCTCTGCTAAACAGAAGCCAAACCCTGGACAACTGCTCTGAATTTGGCATGGGTCTTTGGTCTAAGGCACAAATGTTGCACAGAATGGAGGGGAAGGGTAAAAGGAGGAGCATTTCAGGTTAAAGGGCTGGTCAAGGTGTCCGTGTGTGTGTGTGCAGGTACTCGTGCAATGTACTTGTGTATGCGTGCATGAGTCCGTTTGTTTGACTCATTTCCTTCCACGACTGAAAACGTTACCAGCCGCTGGGAATTAGCTCCTGACTAAAGAATTCAAATAAGTGTGCTCAAGCGTTGGCTTGGCAAGTTTGCTAAGAACAAAGTTTTCTGTCATTTCTTGCCTCCTCCCTGCCTAGGCACGGGAATCAGTGTTGTGGTGTTCCTTTTTAGTTGGGGAAAGCTGAATTCAAGATCTAGGTTTTTTGCTTTTTCAATACCGATGAGTACCTACAGGGTCCCTGGAGTTTCCCTGAGCCTTTGTGATTCCCCAGTCCACAAGACACTGACCCCACCTCAGAGGAGACATAGCTTAGTGAGAGAACTCTTTCCCTTGGGATTACACGGCCAGGTCATGGTCTGAATGGGTGCTGCAAATCTGAACGTTAGAAACTTAGTCCTCAGCTCATAGTGTTGGCCATTTGGAGATGAGATTAGATAATTTCTCGAGGATGGGGCCCCCATGATGGTGTTAGTGACTTCGTTAAAACAGAAAGAGAGCAGCCCAGGCTAGCACTGCATTCTGCCTCTTACAGCAATAACCCCTGGTATTTAGGATGCACCAGGAGAGCCTTTACCATAAACCAAGTGGAGCTGCCACCCACACTTGGATTTTGCAACCTCTGAATCTGCTGGGAAAATAAACTTCTATTCTTTATAAATACGATGACCCGGTAGAGAGCTTTACTTCTCACTCTGCCTATTTTATTCCAAAGCAGGGTTTCTTTGTATAGCCTTGGCTGTCCTGGAACTCACTCTATAGACCAGGCTGGCCTTGAACTCACAGAGATCTGCCTGCCTCTGCCTTCTGAATGCTGGGATTAAAGGCATGCACCAACACCCAGCTTCTTTACTCCTTCCAACTATAGAATCAAACATCACTACTTAAGAATGGTATCAGTGGCCACCATTTTCAAGAACAGTTATTGGAAGGTAAGAGACATTTGCAAAGATGAAACTATCCTGGCTTCGAGGCAACTGTGTGAGGAAACGTGACCACAGAACAGCAGAAGGAAGACTGAGTTCTTCATAAGAGACAGTGGGTGGGCGCCCTACAAGATTCTGATTCATTGAAAACATATCTTTTCATGTTCAGGCATCCAGCAAACATGAATTCCTTTATAACTTATCCTCTGCTTCAATGTCTCCCTGAATGTTTTTGCTTCTTTTTTAAAAAACAACATTAGCCAGGTGGTAGTGGTACACACCTTTTATCTCAGCACACAGGAGCCAGAGGCAGTGGATCTCTGTGAGTTCAAGGCCAGCCTGGACCACAAAGTGAGTGCCAGAACAGCCAGCACTGTTATACAGAGAAACCCTGTCTCAAAAACTACTACCACCAAGGAAAACCACTGCACCAGCATGAAAACAAGAGATCACATGAGATGNATGGATATTTAGTATGGGATTTGAAAGTGAACTATTAGTAGAGAAGTCTTCTCCAGCATTTGAAACTTACCTACACTTTAGATTTTTTTTAAAATCACTTCTTTACTTCCAAAATAAGTAAATAATTGCCAAAATCTTGCTAGTGATAGGTTCCTATAAGTCTTAAGTCAAATTTTAAGCTCCACACATAGTAAAGTTTTCTTGTAACGAGCTAATCTAGTAAACCAAACTTCAGTTCTACTGACCATTGGGCCTAATTTCAGTTCTCTTCTGTGTTTTGCCCACAGCAAACCCTTGCTCTCTGTTTCAGAGGCATTTTACTGGGACTCTCCTCAAGTATTTATAGAAACATACGCAGCGTTATGAATTTACAGCTGTGCACATGTGCTGTCTTGCCCTTGAACGTGCAAACAGAGCACGAAATGAAACCGTCGCACCTTGTTTCTCAGGGAAGGGAACCAACGGCTGGGCCATTCTGGTTTCACAAGTAGTCACCTGAAGCCGACTTATTCTTGATATTAGGAGAGGACAAAGCTTCACCACTGCTTTTGATGGTTGGCTTTTGATGCTGTTTCCTTGGCTTCTGCTAATTTTTTTCTGCCTATTCAGAAATGAAGATTGACATTCATCTGTGTCAGCTCCGAAAAAAGATTCCCAGACCCAATACCAAAGATCACAGTCATCTGATAAAGCCATTTGTTTGATTTTCCTTTTTTTGCACGCTTGACTACGCAACTGAACAAGTCAAGCCACACTTCCTCTCTGCCTCATATACCTGCTGTCCCTGATTGCAACCCCAAGCCCAGGAAAGGTCTGAAAGGGGTTGTGTTCATACATGTCCTCTTTCCCGCCCATTCTCACCACTCCTTTTTACTGGACACATTCAACCCTCCGACCCCCCATAACCATCCCATGAGAAGCGATTACTTTTAAATTAAGGTATTTTTAACTAATAACCCTAGTAGTGTCTGTTTATTTTGTTTAGTTTGCCTAGAACGGTTTACTATAAGATAATAGCAATTTCAAAGGGATCCAACCTATTCTTCCTTCTCCCCATCACTTTTCTGTCATAAAAACAAAGGCCCTTGTCTGCATCTCTTTGTATGCATCCCTCTGTTGTACACACCCTGCTGGCTTTGTCTTCCTCCTTTCACATCCGGCTGTCTGCACCTCCACTTCCTACCTTCCATTCCCCTTCTCCTCCCTGCAACTGGATCCCTGCTTCTCCTCCCCGACTCCTCGCTGGTGTTCCTACTAACTACATCCTTGATAATCCAGATGATGGAGCCATAGACACTAGAGAGGTTTTACATTTATACTGTATTTTAAAAGGCTGGGCTGGAGCTTGTCTCAGTGGTGGAGGACTTGCTTACCACTCCAGTTCAATCCCCAGCACTGGAACCAAAAGGAAAGGCCAATCACCGCTTTCCTCTTAAACCCTCTTTCTTTTGTGGATTCCTGCCAGCCTTGGTCCTCTCTTCCACGACTCAGTAAAACTGCGCCCTCTTCCCGTTGCCTTTGTTTCAAGGCTAAACCTGATATGCATCACTCTGCTGCTCTTGGTGGGGGTGCCATCTCATCCAGATTGGGGGGGACCTCTCTGCCTGTGCTCTCCATTCAGACCATTGCCATACAGTTAATCTCAGCTGCAAAACAAAGCACCCAGGTAGCTGAGCAGCTAAAGGCAAGGCATTGGCAACACAGGCCTCACTACCTAAGTCCATGTACTCTCAAAATAGTAAATAAAAGTTATTTCCAGTTACTTTGTCAAGCATAATTAAGCCTCAAATCCTATTGATCCATTCAGGCTTCTCTGCACACACTCCTGCCGCTACTTGGTTTAGTCGCATTGCTTGGACTGCTGGAACACTTCTCAGCTGTGAAAGCCTTCTAAGGTCAGTGCTGAGAAGGCCATGGGGCAGGTACAATGGCCTGAAGATTTGTGCTCCTCTAAGATTCACTTGCTGAGAGGCACCCTCTGTTGTGATTATGCTAATAAGTAAGGCTTGTTGTGAGAGGTGCTCAGGAAAAGAAGGTGCCACCCCTATGAGTGCTATTGTCCCCACATAAAAGGATTCCAAGAAAGCTTTTTTTGCCCCTTAACACTGCTGGAATGCATCATGTGTGAGGACCAGGGCTCTGTCCAGACCAGCCAGCACCATGATCACGGGGTTCCCCTTGTTAACAAGCCATCCAGTCTAAGCTATCACTGTAGCTTGAAGTGATGAAGACCACAGACACTCTGGAGACATTAGCTGAAGGAGCAACTCCACAGCATTTGATATTTCCAGAGATCTCCTGCCACATCTTTCTTAAAGACTTTTTACCAAGTCCTTGCTACCTACAAAATGACATTGAAATGACCCAGGGACCCGAGACCCGTACTGACTTAGATTTTCTCCAGCCTTGTTCAAGTCACCGGTCCCCTTTGCCTTCACATCACATGAAACACACTGTCCCCCACACAGCCTGTGACTTCTCATGATAGTAGCATGTCCTAGAAAGCCCCTCCTCCTCTTCCAGGCAACATGGCCGTGGTTTCAGCATCACATGCCCTGGAGATCTGTCATTTTCTCCATCACTGTCACTTCAGTCATCACAAAGATGCACAATGATGCCTTTCTGTTCTGGGTTTCATGGGTTTCAAGGCTCCTAAGGCCAAGAAACTGTTACTTATTCATCTTGTTGACTGAACTAAACATTTTACAATGTAGTCCTTGGAAGCCCCTCCTCAAATTCACCTAGGATGATTCCTGACTGAACTGTGAAACTGCTGGGTCTATTTGTCGGGGGAGAGGGAGGGCGGAAAGCTCTTGGGTGATCTCAATGTTAGGGAACACACCTACAGTGTCTGGTGACTATTCAAAAAATACAAACATAATTGAAGATACTAAGATCTCTACTCCTAAAAATCTGCCCTCTTTTCTCCTTCTGTCTGGGGTGTAGCTTATCGGGTGACAGATCCAGGTATTTGGCTCAGCACAGATCAAAGTGACTTAATAGGAAACAGCTTTGCATTATTCTCTGAGTCATGCAAAGTACCCATTGTCCCATCAAAATGCCAAGCTGCATTTAGGGTCATTTAGAGTCCTGAAGATGGTTGGCTGTGATAAGGACTCAGACATTCTTGCTCAAGTGGGAAACTAGCATTTGTGCGCATGTTCTGCTTTTAGCTCAGCAAAGCAATGTTCTTAAGTGGCTCACAAGGGTCTTCTAATGAGCTCTCCAGCTCCCTTTACTGTGCTTAGGAACAATGAGGATAATTCTATTCTGGCTAACAGTCTTTCCCTGCTGCCTCTGGGTGGACTGTGAACAGGCTTTAGAGAGCTGTTTCAGGCTGTAGATTAGGCTGGTGAACAGTTGTGAGGATGGACAAGGCTTGTTTGGCCAAGCATCTCTAAAATGCCCTTTGAAGTATCCCTTTAATGTTGATCTCTAGCATCGTCTTGAGATATGTTGTAAAATGCACCAGGTCAAGATACATCACAAAACTCAGGTTATCTGAGAGACCTCAGGATGACACAAAGGATACTTAGAAGACTTTATTAGCAAAAGAGCAAATTATTTTTAAAGACCATATGGAGTCAGCACACCTATTTCTGGTTATACAACCAAAGGATTTGACATTAAGAGGTTAAGAGGTTAAAGTTATCTGTCCTCCCAAGTTCATGTAATATTCTTGAATATTTTCATTATTTATTTCTCTCTTAGGTAACATACCCTCAGTGATGAAACTACAAAGCCCTAGTTTCCCAATAAAGGTGCAACCAATGTTAACACCAGAGTATATGTTTCTTTAGACATTTCCCCCGTGTGAAATTTACATTGAGGTGACAAGACTGGAATTGAAAAATCAGCAAGAACATTTCTTCTGTTAAGCAGAGCAATTGTGGGTCAGGGTGGGCATGAATCAAGAAAACATGTGCTCATTATGGAGACTCGGGTAAGGACTTTTAAACAATACAGCACTTAGGCAAACCATGGACCAACATGGACAGGAGCAGAGACAAAAGAAGGCAGTGGGACTGCCGCTGGCATCGTCAAGGAATCTTCGGATCACCAGTATGAAGTAAACAAGAAGGAAAAGGAAGGAATCAAGACCAGAAAGGCAGCAAGGCTGGGGGGTTGGGGCTGGGGAGGCTGAGCAGCTTTAGAGTTTCGGAAATGACTGCAACGTGGAGCCATTGCATGTTTTAAGCAGAGGACCCAACTTATAAGGCTCTCAACCTTCCTAATGCTGTGACCCATTGATACATGTTGTAATAATCCAACCCTAAAATTATTTCATTGCACTTCATAACTGTAAATTTGTTGCTGTTAGGAACTGTAATATAAATATTGGATATGCAGGATCTGTTATGTGAACTCCGTGCAAAGGTTGTTTAAGTCCCAAGGGGGTCGAGACCCACAGGTTGAGGACTACTGCTCTAGAGCCACCAGGACAGTCAGAGCCAGAGGTGATGAATGCTGGAGCCAGGGTGGGAGCAGTGAGACACTGCGAGATGAAAAGATGAAACCTACAATTGAACATGTGAACCCTAGGACCTGTTAGGTATAGGAAGTGAAGGAAAGAACACAAGATGAAGATGAGAGATATTGGCTCCAGAGAATCGAAGACGGACTTGTCGTTTTTAGAGAGGGGATGACCAAAGAGGAGCTGGTGGGGATGGGACTATAGACTTCATCTGGTTAGATTAGACCCTGAAGAGGAGCGATAAATAGATGAATGTAGAGCTTTAGGGAAGAAGTCATGGCTGGAGGTAGAAGTATGAGAATTAACAGATGACATCAGAGGCAGAAATTCTGGGTAAGGTCCCAGGGGTGTGGAACACAGGCAAATGACATCCAAGAATCGGGTGTGACAACTCTAAGATGTCTGCAAGAGGGGGAGCCCAACATGAATACTGAGGATGGGCCCCAAAGGACACATCCACAAAGCAGCTCCTGCACCTCAGGCTCAAGGATCATCAAGGAAGAGGGATGGAGCCACTTTAACAGCCGGAGGACCTGGAAGTCTGCGGTGAGACTGTGTCTCCTGGGCACAGAAGCTACACCCAAGATAACTCAACATCTGGCTGCCAGAATGAGACCCGAACAATGGCAACACCAATAGACCTGTGCTAACACAGGTGGGGGAAATCTCCCAGAGCTGTGTTCCAAGACAAAGAACTACAGGCAGGTAACTAATGGCTGCCGAGAGACGGAGACTATGTCTTCTCTGGGGGTGAGCTCCACAATTGGTTATCCACCACGAAGGGGTCAGCTCTGACATTGTGGACACACAAGCAACATTAAACAGGCTCAACATCCTGTATTTATACATTTATTCATACAAACAGACAGACAGGCAGACACACACAGAGAGAGAGAGAGAGAGAGAGAGAGAGAGAGACAACAGAAAACAAGGCCATGAATCTGAGAGGGAAAGGAGGAGATGACATAATTATATTTTAACAAAACTTTAAAAAAAATTTCAAAGAAGATTTGTATCTGGGCATGGTAGCTTATGCCTGTAATCCCAGTACTAGGGAAACTGAGGCAGATACAGAGCGCTGTGAGTTGGAGGCTAGCATGAGCTACAGAGTAAGATGCTGTTTCAAAAGAATAAAATTCAGGGCTACAAACACACAGTGCTCTGGGTTCAATCTCCTGCATGGTATAAATCAACCGAGAAGCAGGCAGGCGAGCAAGCTTTGTTGTTCATGGGAACAGAAGGATAAAGCCCTAGACAAAGGAGGGCAGCACCGGCAAAGAGGTTGCTTTCTCTTAGCTAAGAGATCTAATATTCCTGGATGATAAGAGAAGCAACAACAGAACAGAAAGCTCACACTCTTCTCTGACAGCTACGTCTCCAGCCCCAGACACAGACAGCTTTAATGATGCAGGAGGAGCAGACAGGATAGTTTGAATAGGTTTCCTGAGCCTGTAAAAGGGAGCCATACACAGGGAATTAGCCTAAAGGTTGGCTTCTCGTCAAGAGAGGAGCAGCCTTCAGGCGTGGGAATGAAGTTTAGGTTCATGCATATCCATATTGTCTTCAGAGTGCTTCTGCTTTTTCTGTGAGACAGGAAGCCCAGCTATCAGCTAAGATTGAAATCTGTATGCAGGAGGAGGCATAGGTTTGAGAAGGAAGATCAGGTTGTGGGAACAGCCTTCTTTGGGTACAGTTGTATGTGAATATAATGGGTGAAGGAACAATGGTGTGGGGGGTAGGGGGAGTCTGCCTCAATAAACACTCAACATATACCAGGTCTGCAGTCTGTTTAGGAGCCCCCAAAATCTCTTCTGAGAACCAAGCTCAGTCTATTCCTGAAACTGAGACCACCCAAACCCCATTTCTGAAGTAGGTCTCAGGGGTTTGTCCCCGGTTTTCCCTACAACTAATTAGTGGCCAAATTCTGTCATGACTGTCTCCCCAGCGCATTTGGACTGGCCTTCTGTAGTCAGAGCCTCACTACTGTTGACTGGCTGGGTTAGGCAGGATGTTACAATGCATGTCTTCCGCTTAGGCCAAACATTTTCAGAGTTTGCCTCCATAAGCCAATCTAGCGTTGCACATGGAAAATGAAGGTGACCATTCTTGGAGGGATCACAGTACTAGCAAGAATTTGAACACCATTAACTTCAGCTGCCCAAGGAAGATCTCAGGCAATGCTGACTAGTTCATCTGATACATATTGGGCCCAATGCAATTCTTCTAGGAACTAGGAGGTGCGTACATGAGCATTCAACTCAGCCCAGAGTCTCGTGACTCAGTAGGGCTGGTGCCAGGCTTTATAGTCTATACTTAAAATAAAACAAGAATCCCTTCCACCTGATATCAATTAAGGTTGATTCACACACTCACTTGGTGTTCTGGATGAGAGGGTGGAGGACAGGCCCATGCAGGTGATTTTAACAGCACATGCTAATTGTTATAATAACGACACCGTGTGAGTATAGTTTAGTGCATTAGGGCACTCAGGAAGCAAGAAATGTGTTACTTTTAAAAGTAACTTAAGTGCTTTTAAGTATGATGCAAAACCTGGAAAGAATGTTAGCAGAGGAATGATTGGTTTTGTGCAAAATGATGGTTGAAAGCTAACGCTGTGTCAGCTGCTATCTAGACCCAATGGTGAGCAGTGGGCAAGAAAACCAGGTGCTCACCAGAGCCAGAGATGGAAGAAAACAAATGGGCCACAAGATTTCACACTGTGAAAGTGTGTGAACTAACATCCAAGCAGCATGAATGATCCTGAGGGACTGTTACAGGAGAAGGCAATTTTTGAGTCATGTCAGTACCTGAGGGAGATACATTCTCGGATCAGGGAGCCACAAGGCAGTATCCTTGAGACAGAGGCCATCAGAGTGGCAGGAGTTCTTTCAGTATCCACGAAATATTAGTGAACCTAAGCGCCCGTCAGACATGGTATGAATGGAGGTCAAAGAGCAGCCTGGTCCAAATCACACAGGGGCTTTGAAAATTGGGATCAAGAGCTTGCCTTTGAATTTCTTGTTTAGAGACATTTTAGTATTGAAAAGGTAATGCAATCTCTTGATACATACTCTTTGGTAGGAATTTGGCTACACAATGATAGTACTGTGAACATTACCGTTTAAAAAAATTTCATATGTGCAGATTCTATTGTATTGTAATTATATTCAGTACCCATCACCCTCTCCTCCCTCTCCCACTCTTGATAACTTCCCTCTTTCCAACTCATTTTCCATCTACCCCTGTGTCTTTTGTTTGTCTGTTTGTTATTTTTGTGGGTCTTACGCAGGTAGCCATAGTTGCTTGTGCTCGTGATGGCTGTGGCGATGCCATGTAGAGAGGAAAGGCTTTCATGCTGGTCTCCATCTGCTGGCTCACAATCCTTCCATACCCTCTTCTGAGATGCTCCTTGAACCTTGGAAGGAGTGATACAGATTTCCTGCTCAGGGCTGAGCACTCAACAGTCACTTCTTCTCACCACCTTGACCAGTTGTTAAGTCTCTGCTATAACTATCCCCCTCAGTAAAAGGCAGCTTCCAGGCTGAGGGCAGCCCTGGTCTTGGTCATAAACATAGATATTTAGGAGGCAGTTTGGTTATCTGTCCATCTAGCACAGCATTTGGTGGTACGTTATCTCCTATCAGCTGTGACCTCCCCAGCCAGGTTTACAGTACCTATCAGGCATGCATTCCTTCCCGCGAAACAGGCCTCACACCCAGCCAGGAAGTGATTGGTTACCCCCTAAGCAGCCATGCCACTATTACACTAGTGGATAAAACTTTGCTTGAAAAATCAATTTTATAGCATGCAGGGGCCACAGTTGGGAAATCTGTTGGCTTTTCTCCCTCAGCAGCCTATGTAGCAGCCTGGGGTGTATGAACACTAGCTTGCAGGGAGGAAACTTCTGCAGAGAAGCAATACATCCTTTTACAAAGGTAACCGATGCTTCTGTGTAGACCTGGTGAGAGTGTGAATTTCACAGGCATGCTCGGCACGATTCTATTGGACAGTGAAGCTGTCAGCAATGCGCAGAATGGCCCAGAGAGGAAAGAGACTCTCTTTTGCAATGGTTATGATTGACAGCTGAGAGAGTACACAGTAGGGAAGTCAGACTCACCCCTTCAAAAGGAGGCTATAAAGAAGTGAGACTTGATTCAAATAGGACCCAACTCTCTTGAACTGAACCATGAGCTGCCAGGAGCCTCTCTTTAGTTTTCTCATTTACTGTTCCCCATAATTGATCCCATTTGTTTAAATGCTTTATACAAAAATCAGTTTCTGAGTCATCTCAGGATTTTTGGTTGCCGTCATAGACATACTTTGTGTGATTTTTAAATTCAGATGATGTGAGGACCACCAAGCAGGCCTATAGCTCCTTCCAAATGAAATTAAGACGTCGTGCCTGGACAGCCTGAGTTCCAATCTAACCGTTGTTGACTCTTTGTGCTTTTGAAAAATAGGGCTGATTTATCTACATCCCAGTGATTTATCTACGTCCACACGTCCACAAGGGGCTTCAGGATTCACCCAGCATGGATCCGTCTTTAAAACGCCAGCTAGCCAGGTGTGATTCTCCTACAGATGGCATCTTGCTCTTCGCTGAAGCTGGTTGGAAATATTGCTGCAACATTGAAGGCAAAGCCCATGTGGAGGCAGCACTCTCAGCTGCAATCCTCATTTGTATTTGAATGTAAATGAGTTTCAGATCCTTCTTGAGAGAAGATTTTGGCTGGGAAACAGTGGACATTCTGGCCCCAGTGTGTGGGGGCAAAGGGCCTGAGGGAGTAGAATGGGGAAGAAGAAAGGGGAAGGAGGCTGCTTGAAGCAATGCACTCAGTTTTCTTTACACACTTGCTCAGATACAGCAAACTGCACCCCTCCCCCCAGTCTTGGACAGAGGACTCTTAAACTGAAGGAAAGAAATAGGCTTTATATATGCGTTATTTCTACTCGATTTGCTTCTAATGTAAGCTGTGTATCTTAGAGGTTTTCTTAAAGGAACATTTTCTGGTCTGCCTCTTGGACCACTTTACCACGGAGGGGCTGCTGGGCAGCCTCCTGATACCTTCAACACCAGCCAAGTTTCCGGGGACCCTGCAAGGCAGCCAGGAGAACTGGATGCTTCAAAGCTTACATCACAGAGAGCTGTCCAAAGTGGAAAAGAGAGAAGTCATCACTTATGATACCAACTGTATACACAGCTTTGCTTGGCATCTCCCACATAGATGATCTCTAGGGCTCTGCATTCTTTCTAGATTTCTATGAAACCCTCAGAATTTATAATGGGCATGGATAGTGAACACACCTTCCACTGGGTCATTTGTGTGAGCAGCAAGTGATTCCTATTGTGTGACTGCTTGTAATACACCCCAAGGAAATAACTGATGGCCAGGTTCTGAATGCTATGAATTCATTCATGTTGTTGATGCAGCAAATGTTTACCACATCACTAACAACTACAGGAGATACAGAAATGTCAGTAGTAAGGGGAAGGGATGGACAGAGTCTAGAGCATCCACCAGTAGTCTGAGGAGTTCTCTTTCCCCCTAGGAATCCCCATTTAGGTAAGGTCACATTATTGATGATGCCACAGAAAAGAATTCCACAGGGCTAAAGAGATGGCTCATAAGGCTTGCCACTCTTGCAGAATACCGGAGTTCAGTCCCCAGCACTTATATCAGGTGGTTCTCTGCAATCTGTCCCTCCAGCTCTGGAAGATCTAAGACCCTCTTCTGGCCTCGTTAACCTGCGCTTGTGTGCACATAGGTACTCTCCCCAGTGTGTGAAATAAAAACTCATATTTTAGGATGAGACAGAGTGAACAAAGTTGGTGAGTTCATCAAGTCCTGTAAGAACTGTGAGGACAGTTCACAATCCCACAAGCCTTAGATGTGAGGATGGACTTCTCCAGAGAATTGTGTTTGAGTGTCTCTGCAGTGCTTATATGTGCAATCCAATCCTGTGGTTTTCTACATTGCATTCCTCATAGAATATAATTTACATCAAGGTTAAGTTATTAAGCGAAGCTTAAAATTAAGTAAAATCTGAAAATTAAACAAAAACACATGAGCTGATTTACTTATTTTTCTTATCTAGGAATTTTCTTTTGAAAATAAAATTGAAAGGCAGTTTTTATGAGGGGTACTGTTTAGATTTAGGAATGAGACAGGAGGGCTGACATGGCAACAGCCAAGGTCGCGGACATTCTGGCCCTGCGTGAGAAAAGATCATTTGTTGCTTTTGACACCTTTGTCTGAGATGTCTCAAAGGAAACACACCTCTCTGTCGGCAGTTTCGGCTCTTGGCTGGGTTTATGTCTCTGGACTCCCTGACATCAGTGTAGGCAAACTAGATTCAAGGGCAAGAGCCCCTTTTTCATCTCCCCTTGACTTCCCCTCTCTATTGTACCTCAGAAAGAAAAAAGTAAGTAATTTCTGCATAGTCAAAATGCTATAATTTCTTCAGAGCAAGAACCACTTCTGTCCCGAAACTATGCACCTCATCAAACAAGCTTACAATTTCTGAACAAAAGAATAAACTCATATTGATGTGGGTTATGCTGTGTATGCCTCTGTATGCTGTGAATACCATTGGTTAAAAGAAACTGTCTTGGGCCTTCGCAGGGAATAGAGGCAGGCAGGGAAAACTAAATTGAATGCTGGGAGAAAAGAGGTGGAGTCAAAGAGAAGCCATGTAGTCCTGCAGAACACAGATGCCAGAACTTTACCCACTAAGCCAAAGCCTTGTGGCAATACACAGATTACTAGAAATTGATTAAATTAAGATATAAGAGTTAGCCAATAAGAAGCTAGAGCTAATGGGCCAAGCAGTGATTTAAATAATATAGTTTCTGTGTGATTATTTCAGGTCTGAGCTGCCAGGCGGCCGGGAAACAACCTAACAGCCTCCTTATGACACTCATATTGGGGCAGTAAAGATCTATAATGAGGCCAGCAGGATGGCTCGGTGGATGCAAGTGCTTACTGCACATGCCCAGTGACCTGAGTGGAGAGAAAAGGAAGAAATTCTATAAGCCCATGAATGAAGAGCTGCTGATGAGTACGAGCCCTCTGTGGGGATTATTTTTTGCTTGGTGATAATATATAGAGAGAAGCTGAAAGAAAGAGTTCTGAGGACACCAGGACTCCTTTCTTCTGTCCCTGGGTTAGTTAAATGAACTGAGTCAGTATGTCTCATTGTCTCTGTCTCTTTCTGGGTCTTCTTTTAGGAAGCTAAGGCAGGAAGATTTTACTTCTAATGGGATTTTAGCATTTTTATGAAAGTGCTAATAATATAGGTAGACATTCTGATTTATAGACTAGAACCCATGGAGAAAGACAGAGAGGGAGAGAAAAGAGGAGGGAGAGAGAGAAGGAGAGACAGTGTGCGGGTCCTCATGGTACTGCTGATGCAGATAAAGAACTCCAGCAAGGAGTAGACCAGATCACCAAAAAGCACCAGAGAAGCAGTGAAGGTCTAGGATCAAAGGAAGCTGTGTGAGAGGAAGGAGACTGAGAAAAATGTCACAGGCCACAGGAGGAAAAGCATCTTGGTTGGAGGATATCCTGGAAATGGATGATTCCTAGACTCCTCTCTCTGTCTCTGTCTCTGTCTTTCTGTCTCTCTGTGTTTCTCTTTCTCTGTCTCTCTCTGTCTCTGTCTCTCTCTCTTTCTCCTTCTCTCTCTGTGTATGTACATGCTGTGAATTGAAACTTAGTACGTTATGTGTTGTAGGTAGACACTCTACCACTGATCTATATTCCTAGCCCCATTTTGCTCTTTTTGACACAGGGTTTTCCTATGTAGCCCAGGCTGTCTTGGAACTGACAGTAGCTATTACATAGCTTCAAATTCACAGTCATCCCTGTTACCCTCCCAAGAATGGAATCAAATGTGTATGATGTCACACCCAGCTGCCAGGTATGTTTTAAAGAGGTGATGGTCAAGGTGTAAAGGCATAGGCTGTTCAAGAGAGGAAAAGTACAATGAGAATTGGAAATCAACCAGTGGGTGGGCACTGTGGAAGGCACAGCTACAATTACAAAGAAGTTCAATGAGTAGGAAAGATGGAAGCCAGTTGGAATGAGCAAACAAGGAGACAGAGGGGAGGAAACAAAGCCTGAATGTGGAAAAAGACTCTTCTTAGAATTGTACCTGTAGATGGAGGAAGCAGAAGGACTAGGGGAAAAATATGAAGCTGCAGAGGTTTCTTGTGATTTTCTGCTTTGCTGTTTTGCTTTAAGAGCAAGGGATTAAAGCAAAATAGTATCGAAAATTCTACTACAGCAGAGAGGAAGAAGCAGCTAGCTGCCCAGATGGATAAGGTGTCCCTCAAGAAGATGTTCTTGATGGTTAACTAAACCTTTCCGGCAGAAGGAACCAAACACCACAGGAAGAATGTCAGCTAAGAAACAATGGCATGTTTGGTCATTGGCACCATGGTTCTGTTCCAGGGAACGGAACCCCCATATAAGACCTCACTGTACCTTCTACATATTGATCTCTCTTTAATGTAGGAGCCAATGATTTCCCTGGCCTATCATGATATTAGGATCCATAGATAACAGTGTTCAGGGTTTTGTTAGATTAATGATACTTTCCTAAATGAGCCATCAGAGATGGTCCCTGAAATGTTGGTTTATAAAATAGAATAATGTTTATTTTTATTTATCATCAGATTAATGTGTCAGGCCAACCAGGCTGGCCCACTTAGAGACACAGTAGTAGAGTCTCCAAAATCTTCGGGTTTCCAATCCCATGGCATCCAGTTGATGTGTTTCAGAGGATTTTATCATTGCAGTAGCAGTATTAGTAAAGCATTGGTGCCTTGGAAAGGCCACTTCTCATATTCAGTTATTTCCTAGTAGCTATCTGCAGACACTCAGAGCAAGGATGAAGTCCAGGCTGGGGCCAGTCTCCTAGTCTCCTTATTTTCCCCTTTGCTGCCATCATCCCAGATACAGTGAAACACCAGCATTCTGCAGAAGTGAGCTTTGGCAGGAGCTGGGGAGGGAAGGTAAAGGGGAAGTCAGAGGAGAGG